>CAUYON010114657.1:0-13972 GCA_963573935.1 Arctocebus calabarensis | reverse complement strand
CCCAGCTACTAGGGAGGCTGAGGCAAGAGAATCGCTTAAGCCCAAGAGCTGGAGGTTGCTGTGAGCAGTGTGACGCCACGGCACTCTACCCAGGGTGATAAAGTGAGACTCTGTCTCTACAAAAAAAAAAAAAAAAAAAAGAAAGAAATGAAAACTAAACCCAAAGCAAGCATAAAAGAGTAAATACAGACTAGAGCAGAGACAAACTAGAGACCAGAAAAACAAAACAATCAACAAAACCAGAATGTGATTCTTAAAAAGAGCAACAAAATTAGCAAACTTTTACCTAGTCTAAGAAAACAGAGAAGATGCAAATAACTTAGATCAGAAATGAAAATGAGAACACTGCTACCAATCTTACAGAAAATAAAAAGATTGTAAGAAAGTACTATGAAGAGTAGTCTATTCATACAGAATTTAAATACAAATATTATATCTAAATGAAAAGGGGAAATTCCCAGAAACACAGAAATTACCAAAACTAACTCAATAAGAAAATCTCAACAGACCTATAACAAGAAAGTGAACTGGTAATCAAAAATCTCCCAACAAAGTCCATAACCAGTTAGTTCAACCAGTAAATTCTACTAAACATTTGAATTTTTAGTAACATAACATCTTTTAGTATTAAAAGAATTAACACTAATCCTATTTAATTCTTCCAAAAACTAGAAGAGGAAGTAATACTTTCTAACATTTTTCTTTCGGGTTTTTTTTTGTTGTTGTTGTTTTTTGGCAACAGAGTCCCACTCTGTTGCCCTGGGTACAGTGCCATGGCATCATAGCTCACAGCAACCTCAAATTCTTGAGCTCAAGTGAGCCTCTTTTCTTGCCTTAGCACCACAAAATGCCCATCAAAATGCATAACTACATTTTCTATTTTTGGTAAAGTCCGGGTTTCATTCTTGCTCAGGCTGATCTGGAACTCCTGAGCTCAGGCAATCCACTTACCTCAGTCTCCCAGAGTGTTCGGATTACAGGATGAGTCACTGAGCCCACCTCTAACACATTTTTTTGACAGCAGCATTACACTGATACCAAAGCCAGACCAAAAAAAAAGAAAAAGAAAGAAAGAAAAGAAAAGAAAAACAAAAAACAAGAAAACTACAGACCAATATCCCTTATGGATACAGAAGCAAAAACCCTCAACAAAATTTTAGCAAACCAAATACAACAGCACACTAAAAAAAGCATACACCACGACCAATGGGATTTATCCCAGGAATGCAAATTAACATAATGAAGAAAAAATGCCACATGATCATCTCAATAGACAAACACAAATAACCTGACAAAGTTCAAAACCTTTTCAGGCTAAAACAAACCACTCAGGAAACTAGGAATAGAAGGAAATAAAAGGCATTTTCCTTAACATGCTAAAAGGCATTTTATAAGCTCACAGTTAACACCATACTCAATGGTGAATGACTAAAAGCTTTCCCACGGCTTGGCACCCATGGCTCAGTGGTTAGGGCACCAGCCACATACACTGAGGTTGGCAGGTTCAAACCCAGCCCAGGCCTGCTAAACAACAATGACAACTGCCACACAAAAAAATAGCTGGGCACTGTAGCAAGTGCCTGTGGTCCCATTTACTTGGGAGGCTGAGGCAAGAGAATTGCTTAAGCCCAAGAGTTTGAGGTTGCTGTGAGCTGTGACACCACAGCACTCTACTGAGGGCAACATAATGAGATTCTGTCTCAAAAAATTAACTAGGCCAAACACAGCGTACACACTTGTAATCCTAATACTTTGAGAGGCCGAGGCAGGAGGACGGCTTGAGGCTAGGAGCTCCAGATCAGCCTGAGCAATATAGAAAGATCCTGCCTATAGAAAAAAAAAAAATATATAGAAATAATTATGGTGGTACACATCTATAGTCCCAGCTAAGGAGGCTGAAGCAGGACTGCTTGAGCCCAAAAACTTGAGATTGAAGAGGTACAGTGAGCTATGATGACACCACTGCCCTCTTAGCCCCGGCAGAACAGTGAGACTGTATTAAAAATAAAAAAATATATTTAACTCAAAAATGGGTGCTATGGTTCATTCCTGTAATCCTATCACTCTTGGAGGTCAACCTAGCAGTCTGGGAGGACTGCTTGAGCTCAGGAGTTTGAGACCAGCCTGATGAAGAGCAAGAGCCAAGACCTCATAGCTAATAATAGACATAAAAACTAGTATTGTGGCAGGCACTTGTAGTCCCAACTAGTTGGAAGACTAAAGCAAGAGGATCTCTTGAGCCCAAGAGTATGAGGTTGCTGTGAACTATGAAACCATATCATTCTACCCAGGGTGACAGAGTGAAACGCTGTCTCGGGGGAAAAAAGAGAGAGAAAGAGAACAAAAGCCTAAATGTAAGTGCTAAAATTATAAAACTCTTGTAAGAAAACATAGGGATAACTTATGACCGTGGATTTGGCAATGGTTTCTTAGCTATGACACCAAAACACACCTAAAGAAAAATTAGGTGAAAAACCTCATCAAACTTAAACTCTGAGCCAAACTTCTGTGGCTCAAAGGACTATCAAAAGAGTTAAAAGGCAATTCACAGAATGGGAGAAAATATTTATAAATCAAGTATGTGGATATGGGTCCAGTATCTAGAACATATAAACAACTCCTATAACTCAACAACAAAACACAAACACAATTAAAAACTGGGCAATGGATGTGAAAAGACATAAGAAGATATATAAAAGACAAATAAGCACGTGAAAAAATATTCAACATCAGTGGTCATGAAGGGAATACAAGTCAAAACCATAATGAAATACTACTCATACCCATGAGGATGGTATATTAGTCAGTTTCATGTTGCTTATAACAGAATATCTGCTTGAGTTAATTAATAAAGAAAAAAGGTTTATACCTAGAAAAACGCAAACAGTGTAACCTAATTTTTTGTACCCTTAATGAACCTGAAACAAACAAAAAAAAAAGGTTTATTTATGTCATAGTTCTGCAGGCAGAAGTTCAAGGGCATGGCCCTATCTTCTAGAGAAGACTTTTGTGTTGTGTTTGGCAGAAAAGGTTAATGGGGAAGTGGACATGTGAAAAGGGGAAAAAATGAGAAGCATCTTGGCTTCCCCAAAACCCACTCTCAGCAGAACTAAACCATTTGCTTGAGAACTAATCCAATCTCTGAAGAATAAGAATTCACTCACTACTCTGGGAACAGCATACAGCCATTCAAGAGGGATTTATCCCTACAACCTAAATATCCCCCACTTCCCAACAACTTGAAGCTAGGGATCAAATTTCGTTTTTTTCTTTTTTTTTTTTTTGGTTGTTGTTTTTTGTTTGTTTGTTTGTTTTGGGGGGATCAAATTAAAACAAAGTTTTGGCTGATACAAACAAACTGTATCCAAACTGTAGCAGGTAGACATATAACAAAACAAATGGAACATAACAAGTGTTGGCAAGGATGTGGAGCAAAAGGAACTCTCATACATAGCTGGTAGAAATGTAAAATGGTGCCAGCTGCTGTTGAAAAGAGTCTGGCAGTTCCGCAAAAAGTTAAAACAGCCATTCCACTCCTAGGTATATACCCGAGAGAAATGAAAACATATGTCCATAAAGGAATTTATACACAAATGTTAATAACAGCTTTATTCACAGTAAGCATAAGGGGACTCAACAGATGAACTAATAAACAAATGTGGTATATACAGAGAGTGTATATGCCCATTTTAAGGGATATTACCTATGTATTACTTTTGGAAGTTGAAATGAAGGTATCGTACTAGTCAAGTGTACCTAGACATGCTACACAGTACCGTTTTACCTATTAATTCATATACTTTATGGGAATAACTAATTTTACTTCCAACAAGATTTCTCAAAATGTGTATACATTTTTTGGCACAATGAATATATACATACACACAGATACGCACACACACATATATCATAAACACACATACATAAAAAGAGTATTTTTCATCCATAAAAAGGAATTACGTGCTACAGAACTTGGATGAACCTCAAAAACATTATGCTAAGTGAAAAAAAAACAGATAGATATTAAGTGATTTTATTTACAAAAAATATTATGAATAAACAAATCCATAAAGACAGAAAAGCAGATTAGTGATTACCAGGAGATGGGTGGGGAAGGAGGTGTCAGGGGAAATAGAAAATGATTACTATATACTGGCATATTGAAAACATTCTAAAACTAGAAAGAGTTGGTGGTTGCACAATAACATAACTGAACTAAGTGTATACTACACTGCACCCTTGAAAATGGTTAAATATGTTATTTGAACTTCACCTCAGTTTAAATAAAAAATAAAGGCTAATACTGGCAAATCGATATTAATATGAAATAAACAGTTTAGCTGTTTACTATATTATTATTTACACCTATTTATTAGGTGCTCAGCTCACCTTTCATCCTTTTAAAAAGTAATCTGTAGCTACCAGTCAGGGAAGTTGTGAAAAGTGTAGTAAATCCTGACAAAAATTTTCAGCGTCTGTATATTGACCTAGTATATAACTAACATGAATGAAGGCAAATTTACAATACAGAAAAGACAGATTAAAGTATCATTTATGTAGATAAAATGTGGTTGTTTTCTGTTGAGTTAAAATGAATTTTTCCCTTATCAAAGGTTTAGAATTCCAGATATGTATTATATAATCTATTCCTAAAACAATGCATTTTTAAGACTTTATATGTGTATATATACACATACATGTTTCACACACATACACATATATACACACACACACACACACCCTGGAAATTTACACTGAGGTTTTAGGGGGTGGTCCTTCTTTTCTGCAGAGATAGATAGATATAGATATAGATATAGATATAGATATATGTTTTTTTTTTTTTTGGAGACAGAGTCTCATTTTATCACCCTCGATAGAATGCTGTGTCATCATAGCTCACAGCAACCTCAAACTCTTGGGCTCAAGCGATCCTCTTGCCTCAGCCTCCCAAGTAGCTGGGACTACAGGCACTTGCTACAATACCCAGTCCCTGTATACTTTTTAAAAACTAGAAAAGGTCACCCAAATACAATTCCAGTGTTAAATTACAAAAATGTTTGTTCTGAGTATTAATTTTTACACAATATTGCAGTCTGAATATACATATAATGGTCTTCTAGAAACTAAACTGTTAAAAAATTATTTTACCACTACCTTCTACAAGATATTTCATTTTCTCTATTCTCTGAATCTTTCCCCCCTTACTCTATTCCAACATACCAGTTCCAGGGCTCTGGTCCTAGAATTCAGAAACAAGCATTTTTTTCTATCTTTGTCATACATATGGCTATACAGAATTAAGCCAACACTGTGTTTTGCTTCTTTTCCACAGTCCCAGAATTTCAAGTCTTTATACTTCACATCCTCATAATACAGTTGATTCAGGTCATTCCCCTTTTCATTCCAATCATGGAATGAAACTAAAAGAAACTACTTAATGCAAAGTAATGTTTGCGAAAAAGAAAAACCTAAAACTCAAAAACAGTAAATAACCATTTTATTTAAGAAATTATTTTCATGAGTAAATTATAACTATAAATGTAACTTGATACCAAATACCAAGAAACACAATGTACTCAACCAAACTGAATAAGCAAGAGTTTTTATGTTTTTATTTCAATATACAATAATCATTTTATCTAGCCTTCTTTGAAAAATAAAAGGAAAATAACATCATCAGAAGCAATCAATTTGTGTAGCATCATGGACATTCTAGCTTTATAAATATTGGGAGATGCTATGGACAATCTTAAAGCTAGAATGTCATTTCCCCACCAAAAATAAATGTCCTATGTAATTCCTAGCTAAAGTATTGTAATTTCTAAAAGCCCACTTAAATAAAGGAAAACAAGTTAAAGATAGTACTTACTGCAGCATCCAAGAATAAATCTAAGAAAAGACTTGAAAGAGATCTAGCCAGAAAGCTATAAAAGTATGTGAATTTTTGCCCCACCCCAAAATTGATCTAAAACAACAGTACAATCCCAATAAAAATTTCAACAGATTTTGTGGCTTCGTCAGGGGTTATATTGGTTTTAGTTTAGGGAGAGAAATTAATGGAGTTATTATAAAATGTACAAGGAAATGCAAAAGAAGAAATTAGGAAACCTTAAAAAAGAACAAGGTGGGGAAACCACTTCTACAGGATATTTAGACTTAACATTTAGCCCAATGCAAAAATTAAGGCAGTGATACTGGCACAAAGCTAGACAGACTAATAAAATAGTAAGAAAGTCCAAAGACAGACCATGCATATATGGACATGAATTATAAAAACATGATACTTCATAGCAATGGAAAACAGTTTTTACTTTACATTTGTTTATTCATAAATGGTGCTAGGCAAATGAATGGATATCCATTTGAGAAAAATAGAACTTGACCTAATCTGATACACATATTAAAATCAATTCCAGGTGAAGGACGTATCTAAATAGAGAAAGTAAACAAAGCTTACAGGTGACATAGGTCAATAACTTCATGACCTCCAAATAAGGAAAGCTTTTTTCAAACAGAACACAAAATCACTAAGCATAAAGGAAAAGGCTGACACTTGTAACTTTATAAGAACTTTTCTGCACCAAAAGATACCAATTTAAAAACCTCTCTTTACAGAAAAGCAAAATGGCCAATGCTAAGATGTTCAACTTAGAAGAAGCCAGGAAAAATGCAAATCAAAACCATCCAAAATGGTTCTAATTTTAAAAGATTGACAATAATAAGTGAAGAAAATATGAAAGAAATGGAACTCTCACATACTGCTGGTACAAGAAAAGTTTGATAAAACCCCTTTGGAAAACAACTTGGCCTATTATAATAATGGCATACCTTATGACCAGGAGATTTCACTCCTAGATACAGATCCAACAAAATGGCTATACATGTGCATTTAAAACTGCATAGGAGTGTTTTTACCAGTATCTATAATGGTCCCCAAAATGAAAATCTAATGTCCACCAAGAATAATACGGATAAATAGAGCATAATCACACAATTTAATAAAAAATGAACTATAGTAGCCAGGCGTTATGGCAGGCACCTGTAGTCTCAGCTAGTTACTCAGGAGGCTGAGTTAAGAGGACCACTTGAGCCCAGGAATTTGAGGCTGCTGTGAGCTAAAATGCCATGGTACTCTACCCAGGGCAACAGAGTGAGACTCTCTCCAAAAAAATAAAAAAAAGAACTATAGATCCACAAAACATTGATGAATCTCACAAACAGTACAGTGCCAGGGAGGCAAAACACAAAAAAATTGTATGATTCCATCTACATGAAGCTAAAAACAAAGCCAAACCACATTTAGGGGTACAGAGTTAGGAGGTAAAAACATTTTTAAAAAAAAGAAAATTATAACCAAGAAAGCCAGGATAATGGTTCTTTTATTTTTTTATTTTTATTTATTTGTTTTGCAGTTTTGGCCAGGGCCAGGCTTGAACCCACCACCCCTGGTATATGGGGCCCGACGCCCTACTCCTTGACCCACAGGCGCCACCCCAGATAATGCTTCTTTTAGGGGAAAGAAGGTATTGTGATGCAAAGCCCACACAGTGAAGGAAGTTTCCATGGCATTGACAATGTTCTGGTTCTTAATCCAGATACAGTTTCATTGTTTACTTTATAATAATTATTTAAGCAGTACATTTATGTTCAATGCACTTTGCGTTTCATTTCACATTAAAGTCCTTTACAAAAGGCAAATAAATGGGAAAAAGCTACTTGACATTATAAGCAATTACTGTAGCCAAAAATAGGTATATATAGATAGGAATTGTTTTTAATAGTTCATGTCACTTTTTGTCCTGATTACAAATGGTCTCTGCACTGGCAGCTGTCCTGTTCTTGCTCTGGCTTAGTATGAATTTTAGCACCTTCCTTCACTTAGTCTTTAGTTTTCTACCTGTAAGTCTACATTTTAAATCTTCCAAATCTCAGTTCTTCAATGAATAATATGCAAACACACTATTAGTGGCTAAGGAATAATTTCAGGTGCTACACTGACCAAAAGTGCTTTGGATTTTTTGTTTTTGAGACATTCTTACACTCTGTTGTGTAGGGTAGAGTGCATTGGTGTCATCAGAGCTCACCACAATTGCGAACTCTTGAGCTTAAGCAATCTTCCTGATTCAACCTCCTCAGTAGCTGGGACTACAGGTGCAAGCTACCACATCTGGCTAATTTTTCAATGATTTTGCAGAGACTAGAGTCTCTTCCTCACTCAGGCTGGTCTTGAATTCCTGGCCTCAAGCAAACTTCCTGCCTCAGACTCCCAGAGTGTTAAGATTATGGGCATGAGTCACCACACCTGACCCAAAAGTATTTATCCTATTATTAATAGTTGTTTAAATAGTTACTTCCAATTTACGGCAAGTAATATTAATTTCACATTGACTATAATATTCCAGTGTCTTTCCAAAAAGAATTCATGGGGCAAACTGACAATTTAAACAAGCTATTGAGTAAATAATAGTAAAGACAATACGTATATATGGCAACACTGATGACACTGATGACACTTACAGCTGAATAACTCAAGTTCTGAAAACACCAAGATGTATTTTCTATTATAAACCCAATTTAGCCTTGCAGATAACAGACAATATTATTTGCTCTTTTGTAAAGCCTAAACGAATTACTAACCAAACCTACAAATGTGGCTACGTTAGAACTATATTCTAGTTAGCTAACCAAAGTAACCCCTAACATTTCAGTGCTTTCAAAAAAAAAAAAAGTAAAAACATCTGTATATTTTCTCCCTGATCTACAACTGCACACAGTATAAAGAAGTATAAATTTCCCAATTAAAGTTGTACTAACTACATGTCAGACTTTCTGAAAATTACTACACTTTTCCAAGTCTTAGTTTCCTCATATGAGAAGTGAGTATAACAACATATACCTTCTGCAAAATTATTTCACATTTACAAGCCTTGGTTTGGAATGAGAAAAACAAACCAGTATTGTCATAGGAAGTAAACGGGAATTTACGTAAACGGTTATCACAATGAATTGCACATAACAGGCACTTAACAGTTCTCATGGGTTTTCCGATTTGTCTTTGCTCTGCACATGCCAGAGCATTAAAGACCCACACTATTGTTAACTCTGCCCCCACAGCAACACACACTACCAAAAAAAATCTACATGCACTTACCTTCTCATTTTATCTTTTGGATAACCATAAGTGACTAAAGAACAGATACTATAATATTCCCTTTCATATATGAAGTGAGGTTCAAAAAAGCAAGAGAAGCCTATATAGATCAGTCATAGAACTAAAATTAAACCCCAGGTTTACCAAAAATACTGACTGATTTTGATGTTACAAGCATTTCTGTACTGATGAGAAAACAATTGGAAAAAATGTGGAAAAACTAGTAGTGTTTTCAGAAAACAAAACAAAAAATAGACCATGAGAATATCCATGGACCCATAATCTAAACCAGAAATCATATATAGAAAGTAAAATTCAATAATTTAATTTTTAAAGCAATTGAATGTCAAACGCAAATGATAAAAATAATTTCCCTAAAGCAAAAATAAAATGAATTCAAATTAGAAGTAGCAAAAATCTTCTAACCTCTTCCCATGTTCCAAAGATACCTATTTTCATGTAAATGAACCAAATGAAAAAAAGCCAGTCTCCATATCCTCAAAATTCTGTTCTGACTTTTTTCTGGGTAAGAGGAGGAAGGCATAGTACCTAAAATCTCTAAAAAGGGAAACAATTCTTTAAAACATACACTCAACAAGGGCCAGGCACCCTGACTCACACCTATAATCCTAGCACTCTGGGAGGCTGAGGCAGGTGGATGAATTGCTTGAGCTTAGGAGCTCCAGACCATCATGAGCATGAGCAAGATCCCCATTTCTAAAAATAGCTGGGTGTGCTGGGACCTGTGGCTCACACATGTAATCCTAGCACTCTGGGAGGCGAAAGTGAGCAGATCCTTTGAACTTAGGAGTTCGAGACCAGCCTGACAAGAGCAAGACCTCATCTCTAAAAATAGCTGGGCATCAGCATTGGCACTGTATTCCTGGCTACTTGGGAGGCTGAGGTAAAAGGATCTCTTAAGCCCAAGAGTTTGAGGTGCAATGAGCTACAATATCACAACACTCTACCGAGGGCGACAAAATAAAACTCTGTCTAAATAAATAAATAAATCATACATTCTCACACACACACACACACACTCTGACTCTTGTTTTTATAGCAGCTAACGTCATGTATATACGGAAATCTAATCTGACATCCTAAATATTCAGATAAAAGCCAAACTGATACCCTCATACATGGATGGCAGAAATGTAAAATAAAATCATATAACCATTTTGGAAAACAGTTTGGCAGTCCTTAAAATGTTAAATATAAATTTACTCTATGACCCAGCAATTCCACTGCTAGGTATTCCCCAAAGAGAAATGAAAACATGTCTACACCAAAACTTATAAATGGATTTTCATAGCAGAATTATTTATGATAGCCAAAAATTAGAAACTCAAATGTACATCAAGTGGTGAACGGATTGATTTAAGTAGCGAATAGATTTTTTATTGTGAAGAGTATTCCATGAACAGTCTTTACAATAAAATGGAATATTTTTCACAATAAAAAAGTATTGAAATTCCAGTACTCTGAAAGACCCAAGACTTGAGATTACTTGAGGCCAGGAGTTTAAGACCTGTATGGACAACACAGCAAGATTCAATCTCTACAAAAATATATTTTTTAAAATTAGCAAGGCATAATGTTGTACACCTGTGGTGCCAGCTACTCAGGAGGCTCAGGCAAGAGGATCACTTGAGCCCAGGAGTCTGAGGTGACCCTGAATCAAAAATAGTACTACAACACGCTATAACATATATCATCTTTAAAACCATTGAACTGTAAAGCCAAACATATAAAGACCATATACTGATTCTAATTATATGAAATGTCCAGAAAAGCCAAATTTATAGATAGAAAATTAACAGTTGCTTGGAATTAGAAGTAAATATGAGGAAAGTAAGTGCAAATGGCCATAAATTTTCTTTTCTGGGTGATGGAAATACTCTGAAATTAGATTGTGGTGATGGGTGTACATTTTTCTAAATTAACTAAAAATCACTGAATTGTACACTCAAAAAGAGAGAATTTTATATTACATAAATTATACCTCAACATATCTATGAAGGAAAAGCAGAAAGGCAGAGAGGAGCAGGACTACAGTGCCTCTGGGACGAGGGATAAATGGAAGTAACTTGCCTCAATGTCTCAACCAAATATATAGAAGAGCCAATATGGAAATCTGCAAAATCTATATTCTTCCTCAAACCACAGGAAGCAATATATATCTTACTCAACTTTGCAACAATAAACCCAATCCACAAGTGAAGTAGTTTGGGACACACAGAAAAAGTTCTTTTGAAGTTAGCACTGAGAATTAAATTAGGAAGAATGAAACATAAGATAAACCATCTATAGAATATAAAGAGTAAGCCAGTGGGATGGTTCACACTTATAATCCTAGCACTTTGGGAGGCTGAGGTAGACTGCTTGAGCTCAAAAGTTCAAGACTAGCCTGAGCAAGAGCAAGACTGCTCTACTTGGAAAAAAAAAAAAAAATGAATGAAAGAAAGAAAAATTAGTTGGGTGTTGTGGTGGGTATCTATAGTCTCAGCTACTTGGGAAGCTGAGACAAAAGGATAGCTTGAGTCCAAAAGTTTGAGGTTGCTGTAAGCTATGACATCATATCACTCTACCATGGTGAGTGGGATGTGTGACAGGGTGGAAAGGGTGGCGGAGTAAGACCATCTCCGAAGAAGAAAAAAGAAAAAAAGAAACTTCATGGGGACTCAGGCCCAAGTTCACAAGAGCAGAGACTACTAGTAGACCTGCATCTCAGAAGTTAGGTCTCTCAGATCCCAGCTCAGAGATCTTCCTCTTCTGCACAGTTGGTATCCTGGGAACTTCAAAATGGGGCCAGGAGATGGGGCCAGCCGGAAAAGAGACGAGGCGGCCTGGAAAGGGCAGGGATCTATCCTCAGACAGACAGGGCCAACCTGGCCTCTCACACCTGTCCCTGAAGTATGTCCTGACCCAGATCTGCTATAGTGCCGATACATTTATCAGGTTATCAGAACTCAGTAAACTTACTGACAACTAAAATGCTCCAACTTGTTCTGAGTTCATTCCAGGTTTAGTAGTCAATCTTCAGACTATAATCTGTATGTAGGTCTTCCTACTAATTGGTTAGCAAAGGCAATTTCATTTGAAGGGTAATTTCTCAGTGTGTATTAATTACCTGACACCTCAGGTAATTGATTTATACCTCAGCCTTCAAACCATCTAAAATTAAAATCACTTCTAGATATAAATAATAAACTTAATTTCTAAGCATATCAATTCTAAGAACCAGAGTCTGGTACATAGTTCATCAGTTCATGTAACACTTAAGAACAGACTCATCTGGCAGTCAGCATCCTCTACAGACACTCTCTGGCCTATTGCACGCCTCCCAAAACTCTGACTTCTGTTTTGCAAACTGAATGAATGCTTAGAAATCTGCAAATGGACAAGACGTCCTCCCCAAAACACAACTATGTACATTCATATTTCATAGTTTATGGAGCACTGTTGTATTTGCTGGCCAAAATCCCCTGGAACGACAAGGACATGGGCTTATCCCCAATACACGTCAGGCAGTGACATCAGAATAATTTATAATAGGACAACCTGCTAATAAATAAAACTAATCTGTGTTAGAATCCAGGTCTCCAAATTCAGTAGTTCCTTAAAGTGTCTAAAAGATCAACCAACATATCCTCAGTTTCTGCCTGAAATATCAATGCTTATTCTCTGCAGTCTTAAGAGAAGTCAGATAAATTCCTTGAATAAGTTAATAAGTATATAGACAATACAGAGAAATGCTCTAAATATAAAGGAAGGAAATAAAAGACTCACAACACTGAAGGAAGTTCTAACAGAAACAAAGAGTTCAATTTGGAACCAAATAATTTTAATTTTATACGTAAAATTAAATCAAAGATGTGCCTGTAATCCCAGATATTTGGGAGTTAGGGCAGGAGAATCATTTGAGTCCATAAGTTCACAACCAGCCTGAGCAACACAGCAAGACCCTATCTCAAAAAAGTTAATAAAGAAAAAAAGGAAAAAATCTAATACTTTTTTAATATTCTTTCAAAAGGAATGAAATTGATTACAGATAGGAAAAGTTCTGAAGTTAGTAATTCAGTTCCATTATAAAAGTGGTGTTAACTCCACTATGATCCACTAGAGTTCCACTCTAAATACACGTATGCAGAAATGAGGGTGTATGTTCACCAAAAGACTTAAACAAAAATGGTCACAGCAGCTTTGGTATAATAGCCAAAAACTGAAAATAGCCCAAATGTCAACACTCAAAAGAATATTTTAGTATGCTCATAAAATAAAATACTACATAGCAATAAAAAAAAAACTACTTATAATGCCACAATAGAGAAATATCACAGACATCATGTTGAGCAAACAAAAAAAAAAAAAACACTAGACAGTTAAGTATAAAACTAATGGATGGCTATAGAACTTGGAACAAAGAGAGGGGAGATAATATAGAAAACCTTCTGTATTAAATAAGAAATATTTTGTATCTTCATCTGGGAAGTGCTTAAATGGACAAAAATTCATCCTGCCATAAGTAATGTAATTTATTCCATAAATTAGTATTAGACTACAATTGAAAAGTTATTGTATTTGTTTGGTACCTTTTACACAACACAGAATTTCATAGTAATCTGAAATTTTTTTTTTTTTTTTTGAGACAGAGTCTCAAGCAGTCACTCTGGGTGGAGTGCCGTGGCATCACAGCTCACAGCAACCTCCAATTCCTGGGCTCAAGCGAGTCTCTTGCCTCCGCCTCCCAAGTAGCTGGGACTACAGGCGCCCGCCACAACGCCTGGCCATTTTTTGGTTGCAGCCATCATTGTTGTTTGG
>CAUYON010114653.1:0-18606 GCA_963573935.1 Arctocebus calabarensis | reverse complement strand
ACAGCTCACAGCAACCTCCAATTCCTGGGCTCAAGTGAGTCTCCTGCCTCTGCCTCCCAAGTAGCTGGGACTACAGGCACCACCACAATGCCCGGCCATTTTTTGGTTGCAGCTGTCTTTGTTGTTTGGTGGGCCCGGGCTGGATTCGATCCCGCCAGCTCAGGTGTACGTGGCTGGCGCCTTAGCCTGTTGAGCCACAGGCGCCGAGCCTCTTTTTCTTTAATTGTTAACAGCACCTCTCTTGGCGAGGACTTTGGAGGTGGGACCCAATATGAAGGAGACCTGGGCATGGCTGTTTGTAAATGTTGATCCACGTGGACATGTAATTTTGGAAATTGGGAACTGCCTTCCAAGACAAAGCCATACAAAGAATAAATGATTTGGCAGAAGAAATAGAATATAGAGAAAATGATGTTGCATGGTAAATTAAGAGGATCTTCCACTGCATGTGCAAGTACTTTGGCCAGAAAAAAAACAGAGTCCTTTTTGCCGCCTCCCTAAGGGGCTCTGTCCTCAGGCCATGTGGTCTCTGCCCAGATACGATCATTCCTAGCACAACTTCCATCCCTTGTTAGCAAAGCAGCAACTGTGACTTCACTGATGGTGTATTTTCTGCATGAAATCTCTACCTCAAATGTCAGGATATTTGTGTTTTAATCAGCCTAACACCCTTCAAAGCAATTTTGGAACTCTTCTTTCTGGAATGGCTGTCAGAGCTGTCATTGTACAAAGTCTGATAATTAAGTTCACGAACTCATCCTAGAAAAGGTACTACCTACCTCATTGGTGAATGTCACAATGGTCACCAGATGGCCTAGGGAAGTCCTTTGAAGGTGACCATAGTGACGCTCAACAATGAGGTATGCAGAACTTTGTGCAGGATGAGTTTGCCAACTTAATTGTCCGACATTATATATCCTAAGTTACGGTCAAAATATCATAAGCTGGTCCCACGTTCAACAGCATTTCTCAGGACCAAATGTTTATGGGCAACCAAATCCTCTGCACCAGGAGCAACACACAACTAAATCCGAAGACCATTGTTATTGTTCACAGGAATTATAATTGGATAGTGTTGTCTGACCATTCGGGTAGCTGCATATTTATACGTTGACAAATATGAAAAGAATCTAACAACAATAACAGCAGTGCCAACTCTAACAAGATGGTCAGTTCTGATACGATCGTGAGGATGTTAGGTACACACTGTGACACATCATTTGGAAAGAGTTCTGAGTGGAGATCTGATTTCGTAACGTTACCTGACTTTGTCTGGTCATTACACAATGAATATAAAAGTGCTTAGAAATGTGAACAGCTTTTACATAGGTAATTTTATTTTATATATTAACTATGCATTATACGCCCATTTTCAATATGGCTCTCTAGGTGATAGGCAAACGTGTAGCTCCTAAAGGGGTCTTGGTGGCTTCCGTTGCCTTCCAAAGCACACATAGTACAGCATTGCAGGTTTGCTTTTCCTTATTATGAAGGAAGCCATCTAAGAGGTAAATGTGACACACGAGCCCCATGGAAGCTCTCAAGCCATTGCTGTGAGAGGCATTGATGGTTGGGCATCTGGGGCTGTCATGCTAACCAAGAGATTCCTCACAGCAAGGTGTCACTTACCAGCAGGTGCACACTGTGGCCCCCTGGTATCACTCATTCCCAACTCTAATCAAAGTTTCATCTTCCCCTGAGAGTGTCAGCTAGAAAAACACACAGTGTGAAATGCTCCAATAATGGCTATCCTCTGCCTTCCACCAGGGAGGGGGGCTGTGAAGAGCGTCCTGCTGCCAGGGGCTGAGGGTCCTGCCGATAAGCTGCTACATCAAGGATGAAGGGGCAAGGGGGAGAGGAAACGGCTCCCTCAGTCATATTTCTGTGGGTAGCATTCGGAGGTGAAGAAGGAGTTAGATGCTAGCTCTCAGCTGAGGCCAGAATTTGATCAGAAATTCATGCAAAATCTTGTTGCTTTCAGATATGCGACTGTGTGGTCAGCCCGGTGTCCTCCGCTCTCAGAACAGACTTAACTCTTTCAGAATGGCTTCTGTTCTTGGACCTAAATATTCTCTCTGTCCTAAAAATTCCTTGTGGGAAAGAGTCATGCTGCCCTAGATATAGGAAATCCAGCATATGGGTTGAAGAACTTTCGGGGACGGAATACATCAGCAGGCTAGAGTTGGGCTGGAGTCTCCATTTCTGTTTGGTGGCTAAGAAATCCTTTCCTCAAACTCTGCAGCATCCAGAGATGCTTCAATTTCTGTCTTGGAGGAAGAAAATAGAGTTTGTGACCCACAAGAGGCACAGCTCACCTAAGCTTAGTGAGCAGGGAGAATCCCACGACCTTGCTGTGGGGTCGGGCACAGGGAGCAGCCTGCAAATCTCTTTTCTGTTTCTCCTCATTTTGTGGTGTGAGTGCTCCCAGATTCTGGGCACACAATCCGTGGACTCCTTCAAAACTGTCTACTCAATTAGTTCTATCAGAAAAAAACCTTCAAAGGATTAGGGGCTATACAGAAAGTAAAAGTTAGAGACAGAGGCAGAAATAGAGGCTTAAGGTAACTGGACTAAGGGCCTAAGACCCAAGGTGTAGTTGCGATTCTATCATTTACTAGCTCAGAGACCCTGGAGAAAACCATTTTTGCTTGTCTGAGCCTTTGGTTCACTTTAGGAGATGGGGAAGTAATAGCAGCTTGCCCCCCTCATCAGCACATCCTCCCACCCCAGTCTACCTCACAGATGTTAGGGTGAGCAGGGAAGTTTTCTGCAAACTATAAAGCATAATTCTTTCCATGATCAGACACATCTTGCTCATATGTGTACGAGTGAACACGTGTAAGTGAATACCAGGCAACCATATTGTTCACGTATGGGTTCAAGTTTCTATTTCAGTTTTCTATGTTGTTTGCCAATGGGCCATGAACATCATAAGCATATTAGGGAAGAGAAGTTGTCCGTGACGTTTATGATGTCCATGGCAGGGTGGATGGGTTAACCAATCTGCATTACCCTGCAGACAGAAAATTTGTGACTGCAGAAATTATGCCTTGCTTAGACATTTTTCTGGGGCAGGGGCTACGTTACTTGTCTGGCAGTGACAGATGAGCCTGTGATAGCCCCCAAGTTAAAGGCCTTCTCTAAGACAAGAGTGCCAGAAGTACATAGTAGAGATTCAACATTGCTTTTTTATTCCTAGAAAGTCCCATTATGGTTTAAAATATTTTCTTTCATATCTCTCTCATCTGGCAAAGCCTTATCTGATCTTGAAAAAAATTTTTAAGCATAATGTTTAGTTTTGATTTGATTTGTGGTGAGAGTCTTAGGGAGAAGAAAATCTTCAGGTTTTTCTTTTGTTTTCTTTTAAAACTAGGCATTTTTACATGAAAATCCTCTTGGATTTAAGGAGAAGTCTATATAGGGAGAAGGATTCTGCAGTGATAATTGTGGAACTGGTCATGAACAGCCTTTATAGGCAACTTAAAAAGAAAAAAAAAAGAATTATTTTCTCCTCCACTGCAAGAAAACTATTGGATTCCAACGCCACTGTGTTAGGCCAGATTCACTCAGGATGGCTTTCAGATGCAACAGACAATTAAAACATTGAATAACTCTCCCACTGATATTGCCTGAAAATTGTTGTTAACCTTAGAAACTAAAGCAATTGAAATAAAAAAAGATAAACGTGGCTCAGTGAGTAGGGCGCCGACCACATACACTGAAGCTGGTGGGTTCCAGCCCAGCCTGGGGCCTGCTAAACAATGACAACTGCAACGAAAAAATAGCCGGGCATTGTGGTGGGCACCTGTAGTCCCAGCTACTTGGGAGGCTGAGGCAAGGGAATTGCTTAAGCCCAGGAGTGGGATGGAGATTGCTGTGAGCTGTGATGCCACAGCACTTTACTCAGGGCAACATAGTGGGACTCCGTCTCAAAAAAATAAAAAACCCAAACCAAAACAAACAAAAAGACAAATGTAAAGACAACAGGTTTTCTTGTCAAGCTCAAAACAATGTTTTTGAGAGAGGAAGGGGGAGAGAGAGAGAAAGGGAGAGAGTGCCAACACTTCATGACAATTAACAATAACAGTATAGGCCTGTGGCTCAACGAGCTAAGGCGCCAGCCACGTACACCTGAGCTGGCGGGTTCAAATCCAGCCCGGGACCGCCAAACAACAATGACGGCTGCAACCAAAAAATGGCCGGGTGTTGTGGCGGTTGCCTGTAGTCCCAGCTACTTGGGAGGCAGAGGCAGGAGACTCGCTTGAGCCCAGGAATTGGAGGTTGCTGTGAGCTGTGATGCCACGACACTCTATCCAGGGGGACAGCTTGAGGCTCTGTCTCAAAAAAAAAAAAGCAAAACAATAACAGTATAAATTTACATTTTTATATTTTACCTTTTATGCAGAGAACTCAGTGAACTACCAATATTAAACACCAATTTCTTAGTCCTTATGTCTTTCAAGTCATTTGACTTCATGTTGTTTCCATTGGCTTTCGGACCTCCGCAGAGGTGATAGTGCTGAGGAGAGCGTTGCGTTGCCAATGGATCTGTTTCTTGGTTATGATGAACTTGGATTCAAAGGTTCCTTTTTTTCCAGGTCATTGTAAGGTTTTATGTATGTGAAACAAAGGCTAGAGGCCTGTTGGCAATTCTATCTACTTTCGTGGATCTAAACTTTTGATGGTCTTTTTCAAAAGTATCTTTCTGTCTTGTTATAAATTACTTGAACCAGTAGAATTTTCACTTGACTTTTTCTCCTGTTCTTGCTTTCATAAGAGCCGAGGCTCCTGCCCTGGCCGTCAGCATCAGTGAGACAAGAGAACAAAGTACTGGCAGCGATTGGTTTCTCCCTACAGTCCTGCTGGGTTTGGGTTCAGATTCCTGATGGAGAATTCACTGGCTTCTGGCCAACCTGATTCCCTGCATCTTCATTCTTATCCGAACATCTCTGTCTTCACTCAACCTGTAGATTTGTGTAGAAAGTAAGATCCTGATCTGTGATGACACAATAAAGCAGTACACTTTGAAAGTATAACCTGTTTGTCTTATAAAGTACCAAGAATTGTTTGTCAGCAGCTTCATAGTATTTTGTAATTTCAGTAGAAGAGAAAACGTTAGCCTGCATTTTGCTGACTAAGGCCTTGCCCCATCATCTTATAATTGAGAATGTGCAAAATGTTCTCATTGCAGCAGTTAGTATACATGGAGTAGCACATTCCAAGAACTAAATCAGATGGAGAGTTAAAGCTTCAAAATTATAATGTTCCAACATTATAAAGAGGCCAGCGGAAAAATAGGACTCTAAAAGCCATTGGTAGTATCTGCTCCCAGCACAGCTGCAGAATGGAAGGCTCAAATTGCCTGTGAAATCGTGGTCAGGGCAGCGACCTCTTGATCTTGGGGCCATCGCTGAGCATTTGTCTTGGGTGAATAAAATCTGAAACACGGTCTGTATTTTTCAACATGCCTCAGTTATTCTAAGATGATCACTTGTGCTGCACGAATTTTGTGTCTAGCCTGTGAAAGCTGGCTGCCGCCCATGGCCAAGTTTGAGAGTGGCTGCTGGGCCTGGTCCAGTGATAAGCACTCCGGCTGTAGACATAAATCCTGGGGACACTGAGAAAGAGCATTTGTAAGAGGCTGGCTACTTAAGGCTCTTTTTCTGCTGAGACACTAGAGAGAAACAGACACCAAAAGTTGACCCTTCCTCCTGGGTGGGGCATCAGTATCAGACCACCCCTCTCCACCCCCATCTCAAGCCTCATCCTTCTAGCTTGTGTCTTTTCAGTATGCCTGTTTCTGTTCCCGCACCCTGACAGTGCTGCCTCTGTTTCTAAGGGACATATCATTCCACCCGAGAAAAATCATTACAGTTGTTTTGAATTTCAGACAATTTGATTGATGTGGCTGTTGGGATAAGCAACATCCTTTTCTACTTGGGATAAATTCCCAGCCCCTCTTTGGGAAACTGACTCCCAGGAGGGGGTTGCAGTGTGAGGACTGGAGATACAGACTGGAGTTCCCAGTTAAATTAGAGATGATGCTTAGAAATCATCACTTGAAACCCTGAAAAAGAAAGAATGTTATCTCCTGATTCACTGATCCAATTTCCTTAGGACTCTCCATTCAGGGTGACACCGTTTACCTATAATTATCAAGGCTTTTTTCATGTGTGTTTCTGTATTGGTAGCAATTAGCATTGTTGAAATTCATGACAGTGTAATTTTATACAATTTTAGAAGTGATCCAACAATGATCTAATAATTCAATGTATCAAAATGAATTTTAAAATTAAAGAAAAAAAATCCAAGAGAAATAACAAAGAAAAATTGATTGGCAATATAATGACCCATAAAACATTTAAAAAATCTCTAAAATATTTTGATTTGATTTTTATGTTAGGGTGAATGCGTTGATGCTGTCTGAAACTTAGAAAACCATTGGTAGGAGACTAAAATGAAATAAAACAACAAAGAATTGGAATAAAAACCTTCATAATATCTGTTACCCTCTGCAAGAGCCAAATGTAATTTTGAAAGCTGATGCCAATTCCCAAGTGGTCCAAGTTACTGCCTTTGCTCTTTTTAATATGCTGGTTGATTATGGAGCTAATAATAAGTATAATTGAAAATCACTGTTGGATCCTTTGACGTTTGCTGCCAAATAATGTCTTGTGAAAGGATGAAAAAATAAACAAACAAAAGACCCTGGGGGAATCTATTAATACAATGCTTTAAATATTCAAAATCAACAGTTATAGCATTAGAGTCACTTCAAGAAATTCACAGCGAGTCAAAAATGTAATATGAACTCAAGAAAACACTCGTTCTTATCTCTAATAGATGTCACCAGGGCAATCATTGCCCTAATTACTAAATTTCTGCCTTGCTCTGACTGAAGTTAATTTTGTTTTTATTTCTAAACAAATTTGTGACCAGAACAAAGTACCCCAATTAATCAGTTATTGTCAGTCAGTGTCATCTGTGACTTTGGAAATGACGCCACTAAGACAAAGTGGTTCTTTAGCAGAAACAATGTCATGTAGCCTTGGCATTCATTTCAGAATGGGGTTTCTGCAGTGAATTAATAAGTCTTTGGAAATGGTGCAGAGCTACAATAACAGCTTTCTGGTTTTGATTATTAGGCAGAATGATTTCTGGTTTTCTGTAATATTTGCATTGTGAATGGGATTCCATTTTTTCTCATTTAGGTGCAGCGATCAGGTGAGAGAAATCTGAGCCTCTTTCATCAAAGTCCCATATTGTGATCAGAATACAAATGACTTGTTTCTGGTTCTTTTAAGGATATAGCTTGTTTTGGAACAGAGAGAGTCCTAGGGCAAAGCACAAATGAGAATTTGAGAAGGCATTCAAGTCGCCATGCACAGTTAATCTGAAGTTACTAAGTATTGCTGTGGATTCCACGGTAGCTAGCCATGTACCTCTCCACCAAAATGTTTTCTCAATGCTCATCTTTCTCAGGTGCTGGATTTTTAATGTTACGAGTATTAATATTAATACAGCTTAAAAGAAGCAGGCTGCTGGGGAGAAATGTTATCCCAAACCATCACCATAGTTGTAACTTCAAGGAGATCGCCGATTGAGATAAAATGCATCACAGCCCATCAATTTAGCAGGCAAAGGTGTACAGAGTGAGAAAAATGGAGTGGTGAGTTCTAAACTCCCCTCAAACTTAGGAAAATTACTGAAATGCCTTTTCCTTATTTAATTTTTCTCCCCCGAAAAATGGGATGATGATGGTATGTGCCTAATTGTAAGGCTGATCAAAGTCTCTGCAAAGGACTTTTTTAGAGAGATATAGTCTCCTAGGTTTAATAATCAAAAAATCACTCAAGGTTGAACTAGACTTTTTCAAGGTACAGTGAAACCTCTGATTTTATTATTATGGTTTATACTTACAATCAGCGCCATTTCCGAACCCCTGGCACGTCCTATGTAGAAAGTTTTTTAATACCAGTTTAGCTCTACATTGAATACTCATTCCTTTCCCATGTGACTGTCCTAAAAATATTTGAAACAGCTGTCATGATGCCCTTAAGTATTCTCTCCAGACTAAGCAGGCCATGGTTTAAAGTTGTCTTGTCATCTTAGGCTCCCCTAGCTGTATGGGTTTCAGTTTACTAAGGTCTGTGCTAACGGTGAATTATTGGGAGCAGGACATGGGTCTCCCCCTGTGTTCTGTCCATGTGGAATCTGGCAAGAATTGTCACTCCCCGTATTCAGCCTACCATGACTCTTTAAAAACAGCTGAAGTCTAATCAGTTATTTTTGGAGGCCACATCAGATCACTGGTTCATGTTGAACTTGGAGTCAATTAAAACCACAAGTCTTTTTCACACATGCTTCTGCTAAGCCACTGTGTGTGTGTCACTATATATAGTCATTATCTGTTGAGTGCTTGTTATGGGCAAGACAATGTGCTAAATGCTTTGCATCTTTTGCATCTCATTGAATCCTCTCATCAACCCAATGAGTTAGTAAGTATCCTTATCTCCATATTGGGGATAGGCTGAGGCTCCCCCAACTAGAGATTTGCCTAAAGATGCCTGACTCCAATGCAGGTAGGTACTGATGCAAGGTTTTTTGCTGACCTTTCCTGGCAGGCGGACACAGAGGAGCCCACATTGAAGAGGAGAACTGGTAAATATTAATTGGGTTAGAGCTGCCTATCCTTTTAGTCTATGGGGATTTTGGGGGGTCCCGAAGATGACAACTGGTAAATATAAATTGGGTTAGAGCTGCCTATCCTTTTAGTCTATTGGGATCTTTGGGGGTCCCAATTTTGTCCCCAAATACATTAGGCATTCCCTTAAAGCTTCATGTCACTCATAGTTTTCATCAGCTTCCATTAAAGTCATTACTTCAAAAAATAGAACCAGACCGAGGACAAAGTGCCCCAGTCCAAGCCAGAGCCCTCCATCATAATTGGCATTGATCATCAGTCTGATTGAATTACAAATTTATGGTACTATGACTCAGATCACAGTCTTTCTTCTTGTCCATCATGAAGACCTTGCCAAATGCCTTGCCAAAATTCAAGTGCAAAATTTCTGAAGTTTGGGCGGTGCTTGGGCTCATCGAGTGGGGTGCTGGCCCCATATACTGAAAGTGGTGGGTTCAAACCTGGCCTCAGCCGAACTGCAAAACAGAAAAATAGCCAGGCGTTGTGGCAGGTGCCTATAGTCCCAGCTACTCGGGAGGCTGAGACAAGAGAATGGCCTAAGCCTAGGAGTTGGAGGTTGTTGTGAGCTGTGTGATGCCACGGCACTCTACCAAGGGTGATAAAGTGAGACTCTGTCTCTACAAAAAAAAAAAAAATTCTGAAATTTGCTTCTAATAAGTCTAAAACCATTGTTGCTTTTTGTATTTTGGGAGGTATTTTTTCTTGGCAAGGAGATTTGAACATATTTAGGACACACTATCATAACTATTCCAGATTAAACAACAATTTTATTTTTTAAAAAAAGATGGAAATTAAATGAGGGTCAAGTGGTTCTCCACTTGAAGATCTGCATTTCATTTCATTTCCTTTTAAACTATCGAGATGCCTCTGTTGGGTCAGTATAGTGAACCACATCATCACTTCTCAGTTTTCGATCTGCTTTAAAAACTGGTGTTCCAAGGTATGTAGACACCCTTCTTATGTGATCTTTAAAGAAATGAGATAATAATATGGGGTATATTATTAGTATCTCAGGAAAACAACAGATTAGGAGGTAGACCTCATCCTACACTGGATACTTACAAACTTTAATATACGAGGTCTGATAATTAGGTTCATCAACTTGTCACCATGTGCTTATGATGGCAGCACTGTACAAACACCTCAGTAAGGTGTCATAACCTTGGTGTATCAGTGTCCCTTACCTATGTTCATGTCAACATGTGGCAGTGTCTTGCTGAGTGGCATTCATTATTGTTGTTGTGTCTTTTTGTGTGCCTTCACAAGAGGCACTGGTGAAAGGAGGTCAGGGCAGCTGGTAACAAGCAGAACTAATGAAAACATTGCAAAACTTTGTCGAATTTTTTGGCAAAATCATCAGGTGACTGTGAAAAGCATAGCAGACCATAAACATTGACAGAAAAAGTTAGAAAAATCTTAACTGAAAATCTTTGCCCACAACTCATGGCTCTTGCATCATGACAATGCACCAGCTCACACGGCATAGTCTGTGAGGGAGTTTTTAGTTATTTAAACAAATAACTGTATTAGAATACCCTCTCTACTCACCTGACCTATTCACCAATCACTTTTTTCCTTTACCTGAAAATAGATGAAATATTGAAAGAAGATGTTTTGATGATATTCAGGACATTAAGAGTAATACAATGACAGCTTTGTTGCCCATTCCAGAAAAAGAGTTCCAAAATTGCTTTGAAGGGTGGACTAAGCATTGGCGTCAGCACATAGCTTCACAAGCGGAGTACTTCAAAGGTGACCATAGTGATATTCAGCTATGAGATATGTAGCACTTTCTCCAGGATGAGTGAATGAACTTAATGGTCAGACCTCATACAGGACAACTCAGCTGAACAGAGAGCATAGAATCTCTTTAATTTTTCTGTAATAAGTTGTCAACAAATAATAGCAAGTTTGATTTACCTACCATGCCCTTACACCATTTAACTTGAGTCTGATATTAGAATTTAAATGGTCTTTATAGGACATAGTGTCATTTGATTTAGAAAAGTCTCTGAAGGTTGCTTTCATCTTCTACTTCTTTTCCCAAGATGTCATTCTGCTGGAATGGGGGCTAGGGCGATTTATATATATATATATATCATCATGGCATTTTGCAAAGTGAGATGCTTAGCCTCAGGTTGGTTCTCTGTTCCAACCGGCTTATTCTTGATTGGCATCTAAAGTGATGGCCTGGGTACACTTGATTTTGGGGTTTCTGTGTGCTCCAGTGGCCCCAAAGTTGCTGTAGATGATCAGTATTGTGATTTATTCTTTTGGCTTGCATGTGCTACCAGGAAGGGCAGGTCATCTCCCCTGTGATGACTTTCTTTCACCTGTCCTAATACACAGACCCTAGAGTTTCTGTGCTTTCTCCCTCCAGTTCATCCCAGCCTTTGCTCTGAGATGAGTTTGTCCCACCATGGTAGATCTCATGGCCAGCTCTCAATCCAGTATTCATCCCATGTGGGAACCCAAGTTAGCTCATGAGTCTCAAGTAGACCTCTCTGGAAGACAAGGTATTTTGACCTACTCTCAGAACCCAACACGAGAACGGAGGGATGGTGCCCTTGCCTTTGGGGTTCCCCTCACTGTACTTGACATTCCCACTCTTGTGGGCCAAGCCTCAGAGAGGAAACTCAGGAACACGTCTTATTTGCCCCCCTGATTTCTCTTGCTTCTTCTCTCTTCCTTTTCCAATTTCTTCAAGGCAGGACAGAAAGTTGGCATTTCTCTTATTTCCCCAATATTATGAGCTATTTCTTTCTAGCTCCAGCTAAGCCGTAATGGTGACTGTGAGTAGCCCCTCTGTGTCACAGTAATTCTTTCTTTTTGAGCTGAATCCATAGAGTTTGGATGTTGATAGGCAGTGAATGGCCTTTCAAGGCTATCCTGCTAATTATTATTATGATATATATATAGCATTCCTTACTGTGAATCCAGCCTCTCTAATGAAGCACCTGGCACAGAATGGAAGACTTACATTTATATTACTCTCCATTTCTGGAGCATGACCTTCATTCATGTGGGCCTGGGCAGCCACAAGTTCTGCTAGATAAGGAAATAGAAAATTTCAGTATCTGTTCTTCAGATGGGAAAAAAAGTGTATTTTTTTTTCATAAAAGTTTCCAGTGAATGAATGTGCTGCTACTGGGAAATATATTTTGAATTCTTAAAGTTCATTTCTGTAATCCCTAACAAGGTACATGTGATTAAAGAGGAAATGGCTATGGTTCAAGGCAAGAGAATGGATTAGAAGTTAGGAGGATGAATTTTAAACCACTGACAGAAACTGGCTGGGTTGACTCACAACAGTTGCTTAATTACTGCCTGCCTTATTTCCATGGATCAAAAGGGAGACAAGAAATGCTTACATGTTTAATACTTGCAAAGTAAGATGACACTAGGAAGGGAAGAGACCACAAGTTGCCTAAGCTTTGTGCCTATCACTTTTGACCTCTTTTCCATATATACCTTGCCAGTTGCCTCTAAAAATACAAATCCGCTGGTTCCACAGTTCTAGAACCATGTGACTGTAATCCAACTCCTGGACCAAGGAGAGAAAGGAAAAACATTTCTCCCACTACCCTCCCTTCCCATACAGGATGGTACACAAGGCCAAGATGGAGGGCCAGAAACTCCTAGGTGATAAAATTAAGTTGTCCCCACAAGTTATTAAGAAAATTTGTTCATGAAGTACAAATGGTTTGGGTTTTTCTTACACAACATATATTCTTCATTTATTTCCTTTAAATTGTTAAAATGTATGCTTGATGTACATGTAAAGATAGGAAGGCTTTTTTCTATTATTTCCAACCATTATCAACCCTTTTGGTATGCTGAACCACTGTTTGTTTTTTTTCTAGCAGTCAGGATGACTGTCATTTGGGGTCTCTTGAGCCCCTGAAACAATCTCCCTATAAGGCTGAGCTCTTTCCTTGAGCTGGAGTGTGAAGGGAGCCCTGTGCTCCATCTTAGTCTCAGCGACTTTGGAATTCATATGAGAACTGGCAAGGCCTGAAGTCAGCTCCCAGGACACAGGGTGATAGACCTGAATTCCTGAGAAAATGAAGTCTGAGGTGTAAGGACATGGTTGTTTTTTCTTGAAGAAAAAATTTAAACATTGATAATAACCCCAGGTTATACTAGGCTGCAACAAATCTCAGGAGTCAATGTAAGCAGCAAAGATATTTCTTTCCTCTTGAAAACAAAGTAGTTCTCTACTCTCGCCTTTAGGTGAGGTCAGCGGCAGCCCACAGCTCTGGGTGGGATTTGAGGTGATAACAGCCCAAATAGCATCAGCTGCCAATCTCTGTGCAGAGACATTAATATTTGCTCTTGGCCTAAGCCTGATTTTTAAAAAATTATCTCAGTGCTCTGTAGTTTTTGTCTGCTTATTAAAGGGAGGAAGAAAACATTAAAGGCACGTGTTCATATTTTTATCCTTTTGCTTATACAAGGTGTCCATAAAGTTCATGTGCAATGAGCCAACTATTTTAAATTGCACATGAACTTTATGGACCCCCTCTATAATTATCCTCTTTCTTCTTTCCCCTTATATGGGAGGGTCTTGTCTACTTCTTTTCTTTCAGTCAAATCTCACTCACACATTTAAATGTCTTCATGAGGTCTTGCTCGACTATTCTAGCCCACAGTGAAATTTTGTTTATTATTGCTCATTCACTCATTCACTTTTTGGTTTTAAAATTTGAGCTTTTCACAAGATGGTTCCAAAGGTAAGGAAGGAAGCTCCTGCCCCTCTCAAAGCCAAAGCCAAATCAAAGGCATTGAAGGCCAAGAAAGAAGTGCTAAAAGGTATTGATGGCCACAAAAATAAAATAAAATAAAATAAAATAAAAAGATCCATACATCACCCACCTTCCCCAAGCCACTGCAGCCCCGGAGGCAGGCCAGATATCCTTGAAGAGCATCCCCAGGTGAAACAAGCTTGACCACTGTGCCATCATCAAGTTCCCCTGGCCACTGAGTAGGCCACGAAGAAGACAAAAGATAACAACATACTCGTCTTCATTGTGGATGTCAAAGCCAACAAGCACCGGATAAACACACTGTGAAGAAGCTCCGTGACATTGACATGGCCAAGGCCAACACCCTGCTGAGGCCTAATGGAGAGAACAAGGCATGTGCTCCGCTGGCTCAAGATTACGATGCTTTGATGTTGCAAATAAAGTTGGGATCATCTAAACCAAGTCCAGCTGGTTAATTCTAAATATATGCTTTCACCATAAAAAAAATACAATTTGTTTTGAGGTATAATTTTATGTATTAAAATGCACAGTTCTTAGGTATGCAGTTTTAACAAATGTATGTAACCTTGTACATGATACCCTAAACAAGACAAAGAATATTGTGAATGTCTTTTTTAGTTAGTCCCCATATTCTGATTTCTATTCTGTAAAGAACATTTACAGTATGTTCTTATTTTGTGTGTGGTTTCTTTCGTTGAACATAATATTCTTGGGATAAATCTCAGTAGTTCATCCCTTTTGATTGGTGAGTAGAATTCTATTGTATAAATCTACCACAATTTGTTTATTCATTCTCCCAGATTGTTTCTAATTTTTTGCTGCCCACATGTGAATAAATGTGAACCTGAAAGAGTCAGTCTTTCAAGATAGATCCTGAGTGGCTACCTGGAACTAAATTTAGAATACAGCCAAATGGACATTTGCTGACTCAGAGGTCACACACATACTCTGAGTTCCCTAAAAATGTATGTATTTTATCTTTGGGTTAGGGAACCAATCAATCATAGCTCTCCTTCCTTGGCCAATCAGGGCTCAACTATATTGACCAATTAGGGTTCAGCTTGATCAACCAACCAAGACTCAATTTAGTTGAGCAATCAAAACTAAACAAATTTCAATTTTTCATTTGCATAAAGGGACATGACTGGAGACCTGGGTGTGAACTTACCATAAAATCTGAGCCTTTCTTAATTTTACCCCACAGGTTGTGTCTCCATGGTTTGTAAACTGTTTCCTAGAATAATGTCTTTTTCCTCCAATTTCCTTTTCAGAGAAATTTTATTCATGTAATAAAATGACAATAAACATTCTCATACAATTTTTTCTGTGGACATGTATTCTCATTCCTCTGGGATAAATACCTAGGGGTGGGATTTTTGGATCATAAGTCAGGTGGGTTTTTAACTTTATAAGAAACTACTAAGCTGTTTTTCAACATACCTGTACCATTATATATTCCCACCAGCAGTGTCCAGTGGTATGGTCAGTCTTTAAAATGTTTTCATTTTAATGAGTTTGTAGTGGTCTATCACTGGTTTTATTTTGCATTTTTATCCTGGCTAACAATGTTGAGCATCTTGTCCTGTGCTTTTTGGCCATTGTATATTGTATATTCTGTTTTGAAAAGTCCCTGTCCAAGTATTTTAACATTTCTTATAAAGTTGTTTGTCTTTTGATTATTGATTTGTAATTTTTGATGAACACAAGTCATCAATTTTTATTTGATGGCTAATGTTTTTTGCGTTCTCTAATAAGTCATTGCTTATCCAGTGTTGAAAATATATGTCCTATGTTTTCTTCTAGGAACTCTCTTGTTTTAGTTTTTACATTGAGACCTGCATTCATCTTGAATAACTTTTGTGTATAGTGTGAGAAAGTAGCTAGGCTCATTTCTTTTCCATAGGGATATTGACTTGTTCCAGCACCAGTTATTGAAAATTTTTTTCTTTCCCTCATTGAATTGCACTGGCACATTTTATCATAATTTTTTTTTTGAGACAGAGCCTCAAGCTATCACCCTGGATAGAGTGCCATAGCATCAAGGCTTACAGCAACCTCCAATTTCAGGGCTCAAGTGAGTCTCCTGCCTCTGCCTCCTAAGCAGCCGGGACTACAAGGGCCTGCCACAATGCCTGGCCATTTTTTGGTTGCAGCCATCATTGTTGTTTGTCAGGCCCGGGCTGGATTTGAACCTGCCAGCTCAGGTGTACATGGCTGGTGCCTTAGCCCGTTGAGCCACAGGCGCTGAGCCCATTTTATCATAAATTAATGAACCTTATATGTGAGTCTATTTCTCAATTTTTTATTGAGTTCAAGTGATCCATTTGTCTATATTTATGTTCATACATACTTTGGTAATTACTGTAGCTTTATGGTAAGTTTTAAAATCTGGTAGTATATATCCTTTAAGTTTCTTCTTCCTTAAGATTACTTTGTCTACTCCAGGTTCATTACATTTCTATACAAATTTTAGCTTTTGCTTATAAATTTCTATAAAGCAAAGCCTTGTAGGATTTAATGGGAAGTGAATTAAACTTATAGATTAATTTGAACAGTTGACATAGTACAATATAGAACCCTCCAACCCATGAGCATTGTGTGCATATGTGTGTATGTATGTATGTAAAACATTGACCTTATATCTTGAGACTTTGCTAAGTTTATTTATTAAATTCACAGTTCCTCACTCCTATCTCCAAAAGTTCTTGGGATAGTCTAGGCATATAATTATGTTGTATATGAATATAGACTGTTTTATTTATTCTTCTTTTTAAACTTTTTATGCATTTTAGAAACTTTTTCTTACCTTATTACTTAGGTTGTGACCTCTAGTTTAATGCTGTATAAAAATGGTGACCATTCCTGCTTTGTTTCCAATCAGGATGGGGTATTTAATATTTCAACATTATAGGATATCTTCCAGGTGGGTATTTTAAAAATAAATACATCTTGGATTTGAGGATGATTTGTTTTAAATCAAATTTTCAAAAATTTTGGCATTATTTCTTCAAATATTTTTCTGACCTAGCAAAATCTCTCAGCCTTTTGTGATCTTTTTTCTTTTTCCTTAGCTGCCCTTACTTATATCCAGCATTTACCCCTGGGAAACTGCCACAGCTCTCTGCATGTCCATGAGGGGCTCTTTAGAAATTCAGTTCTGGATTGGTGCCTGTGGCTCAACAGGCTAGGGTGTCAGGCATGTATACCTGAGCTGGCGGGTCTGAATCCAGCCTGGGCTGGCCAAACAACAATGACGACTGCAAGCAAAAAATGGCCAGGTGTTATGGTGGACACCTATAGTCCCAGCTACTTGGGAGGCGGAGGCAAGAGACTCGCTTGAGCCCAGGAATTGGAGGTTGCTGTGAGCTGTGGTGCCATAGCACTCTATCCAAGGTGACAGCTTGAGGATCTGTCTCAAAAAAAAAAAAAAAAAAATAGAAATTCAGTTCTCAGGACTTTCTTCAGTAGTCCCATAGGAAAGTATGATTTTTACATTGATTTTTCTTTTTACATGTATTTTACGTGCATTATTTCATATAATCTTTATGAAATGCAACTATGTATCAGTTTTTGTTTGACAGGTATGTGACCAGGGTAAAGCACAGTTAAGTCACTTTGCTAGGGTCACCCAACAAATAGTGGTATACTTAAGACTTGAATCTGGCAGTCTGACACTAGGCCTTGTGTTCTGGATCACCGTGTGCTTTCTTTGTGTCTTACTTACATATTCACTACTTAAAAATGAAATGTTGCATTTAGCAGTTCTTCAAATATTATTTCTATTTTTTTTTTTTTTTTTTTTTACAGTTTTTGGCCGGGGCTGGCGCCCTACTCCTTTGAGACACAGGTGCTGCCCCAAATATTATTTCTATAAGAATGAGTAAAGAAGACCTGTTTTCAAAAATGTAAAACTACTTAAAGAACATAGGAAAAAAGCTTCATGATATTGGTTTGGGCAGTAACTTTTTTTTTTTAATATAGGACCCCAAAGCACAGGCGACAAAAGTGAAAATACACAAATAGGATTACATCAAACTAAAAAGCTTCTGCACAGCAAAGGAAATAATCAACAGTGTGAAGAGACCACCTATGGAACAGCAGCAAATGTTTACAAATTATACATCTGACAAGAGGCTAGTGTCCAAAATACATAGAAACTCAAACTATTATTACAAGAAAACAAAGAACCCAATTAACATATGAGCAAAGGACTTGAATAGACATTTCTCAAAAGAAGGCCTACACATGGCCAAGAGGTATATACAAAGTGCTGAACATCACTAATTATCAGGGTAATGCCAATTACATCTTCAATGAGACATCACCACACACCTGTTAGAATGCTGCTATCAGGAAGATGAAAGATGAGTGTTGGTCAGGACGTAGAGAAAAGGGAACCCTTGTACACTGTGGGTGGACATGCAGAGTAGTACAGCCATTCTAAAAAGAACAGTATAGAGTTTCCTCAAAATTTAAAAATAGAACTACCACATGATCCAGCAATCCCTCTTCTAGGTAAATAGTCAAAGAAATTGAAATTAGTAAGTTGAAGAGATACTTGAGCTCTATATTGCAAGATACAGAATCAACCTAAGTTGATTAATGATGAATGGATAAAGAAAATGTGGTACATATACACAATGGACACTATTTGCCCTTGAAAACAAAGGAAATCCTGTCATTCACAAAAATATGGATGTACCTGGAGGATACTAGGTTAAGCAAAATAAGCCAGGCACAGAAAAACAAATGCTGAATAGTTAATTCTACCTCATATGGAATCTAAAAACGGTGAACTCAAAGACAGAGAAGGTAGAATGTTGGTTACCAGGGGCTGGAGTGGCGGTGCTGGTGGAGGGAGGGTGTTGGGGAGAAGCTGATTATAGGAGACAAGTTCAGAGGAATATGTTCCAGAGATTTATGGTGTAACATAGTGACTCTGGTTAATAACAATGTATTCTATTCTGGGAAATTGCTAAGAGAGTAAATTTTAAGTTTTTTTTTTTTTTTTGAGACAGAGCCTCAAGCTGTCACCCTGGATAGAGTGCTGTGGCATCACAGCTCATAGCAACCTCCAATTCCTGGGCTCAAGCGAGTCTCTTGCCTCTGCCTCCCAAGTAGCTGGGACTACAGGCG
>CAUYON010114652.1:0-15793 GCA_963573935.1 Arctocebus calabarensis | reverse complement strand
GGGTAGAGTGCCGTGGGGTCACACAGCTCAGAGCAACCTCCAGCTCTTGGGCTTAAGCGATTCTCTTGCCTCAGCCTCCCTAGTAGCTGGGACTACAGGTGCCTGCCACAGCGCCCGGCTATTTTTTTTGTTTTGCAGTTCAGCTGAGGCCGGGCTTGAACCCGCCACCTTCGGTATAGGGGGCCGGTGCCCTACTCGCTGAGCCACAGGAGCCGCCCTATACTTTCCTTTTTTGACTTAAAAATATGTATCTAGGGAGATTACAGATTAGCAAGGGGAGGAGGCTAAAATAATCCATATGGTAATGGCTAGAAGGATCCATCTGGAAATAGATTAGACTGGGAGATAACAATACCAACTCGTGTTTAGCTTAATATAAATAGAAATGATTACACAATTATAGATCTGTGAATACAGGTTAATATACACACATGTATTTCCTTGTTGAGAGCCCTAAAAGCAAAAATATTCCAATAGCAATGAGCTCACCTAGTGCCCAATACTTGGTTTCCAATACTATTCTCCAAGCAGTAGGAGGAATTTAGTGTGAGGTATAAGAAACTCTGTACTATCTTCATATATTTTTTTGTAAATCCAAAACCATTCAAATATAAATAGTTTATATTTATTTATAGAGTCTTACGTTGTTGTCCTCAGTAGAGTGCTGTGGTATGATAACTCACAGCAACCTCAAACTCTTGGGCTCAAGCCATTCTCTTGCCCCAGCCTCCCGAGTAGCTGAATACAGGCACCCACCACAACAACCAGCTATTTTTAGGGATGAGGTCTTGCTCTGGCTCAGGCTGATCTCGAACCTGTGAACTCAGGCAATCCACCCACCTCGGCCTCCCAGAATGCTAGGATTACAGGCATGAATCACCTAGTTTTTTGTTTTGTTTTGTTTTTGAGACAAAGCCTCAAGCTGTCACCCTGGATAGAGGGCCGTGGCATCACAGCTAACAGCAACCTCCAACTCCTGGGCTCAAGCTATTCTCCTGCCTCTGCCTCCCAAGTAGCTGGAATTACAGGTGCCCGCCACAACACCTGGCTATTTTTTTGGTTGCAGCCATCATTGTTGTTTGGCAGGCCAGGGCTGGATTCGAACCCGCTAGCTCAGGTGTACGTGGCTGGCGCCTTAGCCGCTTGAGCCACAGGTGCCAAGCCCACCTAGTTTATTTTCAAAAGCAATTAAAATATACAGCATGTCTTGGAAGTATTTTTCTATTGGTACGAGTATAAAGAGAGCTTTCTTATTTATTTATTTTTGAAAGATAGCATCTTGCTCTGTTGTTGCTCAGGCGAGAGTGCAGTAGCACAGCTGTAGTTTACTGCAGCCTTCTCCCAAACTCAAATGATCCTCCTGTCCTAGACTCCCAAGGACTATAGATGTGTGCCCCAGTGTCCAGGTAATTTTTTTTAATTTTTATTTTGATAGAGAACAGATCTTGATATGTTGCCCAGGCTGGTCTTGAGCTCCTGGCCTCAAGCAATCTTCCTTTCTGCCTCTCCTTGGCCTCCTAGGGTGCTGAGGTTACAGATGTGAGCCACCATGCCTGGACAGCTTTTTAATTTTTTATAGCTACATAGTATTACAGTACATTAAAGTCTCTGCATATATTTAGCAGGTTGTTACTAATAATTATTTATAATCTTTTGCTACTATAAATAATGCTACGGTGAATAACACTATACATGTATTTTTATTCCAGGGTAAATATTTCTACAGGATAAATTTCTAAAAGTAGGATTGTTGGGCTAAAGAATAATTCTGATAAATACTAAATTCTTCTTCATAAGGGTAGTGCCAATTTGTACTCCAACCTGCAAGATAGAGACGGGTTCCCCATAACCTCATAAACACAGTATCTGAGCAAATATTTGTTTTTTTTTTTTTTGAGACAGAGCCTCAAGCTATCACCCTGGATAGAGTGCTGTGGCATCATAGCTCACAGCAACCTCCAATTCCTGGGCTCAAGCGAGTCTCCTGCCTCTGCCTCCCAAGTAGCTGGGACCACAGGCACCTGCCACAACGCCCAGCCATTTTTTGGTTGCAGCCGTCATTGTTGTTTGGCGGGCCCAGGCTGGATTCGAACCCGCCAGCTCAGGTGTATGTGACTGGCACCTTAGCCTGTTGAGCCACAGGTGCTGAGCCCTGAGCAAATATTTGTATAGGTCTAACCTAGTAGGAGAAAAATTACATTTTAGCGTAGTTGTAATTTGCATTTCTCTTATTGCAAATGAGACTGAGCAAATATCCATATTTTGCTTTTGCTTTCATTTTGTTTTCTATGAACTCTCGCTTTATAGTCTATGTTGTCCAGGCTACAGGCTGGAGTGCAGTGGCTATTCATAGGTGGGATCATAGCGCACTCCATCCCCAAACTCCTGGGCTCCAGTGATCGTCCTGCAGCCTCTCATCCTTATCTATTTTTGTACTGGGCACTTTTGGTTTTCATTATAAAATTCCAGAAGATATTTATACTTTAGGAAGAACAGACCTTTGTCTGACATAGGGATTGCAAGCATTTCCTTTTGTCATTTGTCAGATGTGAACGCCTGCCACATGGACTGTATCCCTTCCCCCAAGTAGGACTACTCTTTCTAGGCCACCTGTCCCCTCCCAGAGCCACATTCCCAAAGCCCCTCTGGTTTGTAATTCTTCCTAGTGACATTTGACCTCTTGGTGTGACATTTGAGTCTAGATAGAAGACTATCCTTGTATATAAATGACATTTATTGGGTCCTTCTGATTTTAGGGATTACAAATTCTCATTACAATACAGAAAGTGAGGCTTGGTCTCTGTGGCTCAAGTGCCTAAGGTGCCAGCCACATACACCTGAGCTGGTGGGTTAGAATCCAGCCTGGGCCCACCAAACAACAATGATGGTTGCAACCAAAAAATAGCCGGGCATTGTGGCAGGCGCCTGTAGTCCCAGCTGCTTAGGAGAAGGAGGCAGGAGAATCACTTGAGTCCAGGAGTTGGAGGTTGCTGCGAGCTGTGATGCCACGGTACTCTATCCAGGGTGACAGCTTGAGGCTCTGTCTCAAAAAAAAAAAAAATAAAAGTACAGAAAATGAGAAAAGGACACAGAAGAAAACCAAAACTGATCTTTAATCCCACTTCCCAGCATAACCATTTCCTGTTTTTTATAAATGCCTCTGTGTGTGTATGTGTGTGAGTGTGTGTGTGTGTGTGTGTGTGTGTGTGTCTTAAGCTTGCTGATTCCCTTTAGGAGTCTATGACTACACGTTTCATCTGGATTTCTCTTTGTGCTTTTTCTACCTCCCAAAGCAGCTAATCTCAAGACACTGACAAGGCAGGCATCTCCCATGATCCCTGTGCTCATCCCCACAGCAGCCGAATTGTCTCCCTCCCCTATCTCCCTGCTCCCCATCCTTCCAGAGACCTCAAACTCTAGGTCTCTGAGCCTTCAGAATCACCATGTTGGGAAGCCGAGTTCATCAATCCACCACCCACTCCTGGTTTCACTGTTTCAGTTAGTGACACCAGTCAGGAGGAATATTCAGGGCCTGCCCAAGCATTGTTCCCGGTCCACGCCTTGGTCCACTAAGCATTCCCTGAATTCACCTGCTTACTGGCCTCCTGGCCTCCTGACTTTGCTCCTGCTCTTTCTCACCTGGCCTCTGCCCCCTCCCTATAGCATGGGTAGAAGGCTATTTGTCACAGTCCGCCCATCCTCCATGCCCAGAGCAACCCTCTCTCTTCCTGGAGTCCCTCTGCAAAGCCGTCCTCCCTCCTCCAAGCCTTAGCTTAGGCTTCTCCAGGAAGCCTTCTCTGGCATTCTACACAGACTCAACCCATGCCCCACACTGGCCTGGTGCCCTGGACTCTTGAGGCATGGCACACTGCTCTGGCCAGAGCATTCTCTCTCCGCATTGTCATTTCCTGTTTACTCCCTGCTCTCCTACTGACCACTCGAGGAGAGAGCAGGACTGTCTCACTGACGTATTTCAAGTCCGCACACAGTGGATACCATATGAGTTTGTTGATTAAAGAAACCAACAATCGTCTAAGCTCATGTAACCCTTTCCCACTGGAACCTTCCAAGCTCTCCATCCAGGATGAGCATTTCTCTCTGTCATTTGTCTTTCCACTAGGTTTTAGTGCCTGCGCCATAGACCGTACCCCTTCCCTCCAGTAGGGCTGTTCTCCCTAGGCCACTGCTCCCAGAGCACATTCCCAAAGCCCCTCTGGTTCCTTACTTTTCCTGGTGACATGTGATATCTTGGTGACATCTGAGTCTAGCCTGAAGACTCTTCTTGTTTGTAAATAACATATAGGTGTCATGACTGGAACTGAAACCCTGTGGGATCTGACGTGCAAACTCCTTTACCTTGACTGTCCTCCTACCACTCTCTTCTGATTGCCTCCAATGCCCTCTCTGAACCTCAGTTTACTCACCTAAGAAGAGAACACTCAAGGGAAAATTATAAGGGCTAAATGAACCATAGACCTGTAAACAGTAGTATGAGAAACGAATATGAGATAATGAGATTATAAAAAGAGAGTGCTGCTATTCATTGAATGTTTACACTGGAATATTTCTGTACTGGGTACCGTAGATACACCATCCAGTATCTATTCGTTAGGATCCCCTTAGTCCTAACAAATCAGCTCCACTTCACAGAAAAGTAAACTGAGGCACAGAGTGGTTTGTGAACTATTTGCCTAAGATTCCACACTGGCAATAGAGGAATTAGAATTTGAACCTGGGAAGCATAGCTCCTAAGTCCATTTGACTAACTCCTACCCACATCGGCTATGAAATAACACTGTTAGTATTATTTGGTTTTAGAGCTGCCCTGTATTACTGAAACTAACCCAATCACACAACCACTCTCTCCCAGAATGATTCTAATTCTTAACAGTATTTGTGAGGGTAGATTTTTGGGTAGATACACACCTTTTCTTCCAAGAAAGCAGATACATTCAAAATGCAGCTCTTTATAAAGGACTAAGGTTACATTTTCTATTCTTGTTTGTTTTTAGAGACAGAGTCTCACTTTATCGCCCTCGGTAGAGTGCCGTGGTGTTACAGCTCACAGCAACCTCCAGCTCTTGGGCTTAGGTGATTCTCTTGCCTCAGCCTCCTGAGTAGCTGGGACTACAGGTGCCCACTACAATGCCTGACTAGTTTGTTTGGGTTTTTTGCAGATTTTGGACAAGGCTAGGTTTGAACCTGTCACATCCAGCACATGGGACCAGTAGTGGGTTCAAACCTAGCCCTGGCCCTACTCCTATGAGCCACAGGCGCCGCCCCATGTTTTCTATTCTTTTTTTTTTTTTTTTTTTTGAGACAGAGCCTCAAGCTGTCACCCTGGATAGAGTGCTGTAGAACTCCAATTCTCCAATTCCTGGGCTCAAGCGAGTCTCTTGCCTCCAACTGCCAAGTAGCTAGGACTAGTGGTGCCCGCCACAATGCCTGGCCATTTTTTTCTTTTTTTGGTTGCAGCTGTCATTGTTGTTTGGTGGGCCAGGGCTGGATTCGAACCCGCCAGCTCAGGTGTACACGGCTGGCACCTTAGCCCGTTGAGCCCTAGGTGCCGAGCCAATGTTTTCTATTCTTTAACATTCATATATATATATATATATATATATTTTTTTTTTTTTTTCCTGTAGAGACAGAGTCTCACTTTATCGCCATTGGTAGAGTGCCGTGGCATCACACAGCTCACAGCAACCTCCATCTCCTGGGCTTAGGCGATTCTCATGCCTCAGCCTTCCAAGTAGCTGGGACTACAGGTGCCGGCCACAACACTCGGCTGTTTTTCTGTTTTGCAGTTCGGCTAAGGCAGGGTTTGAACCCTCCATCCTCGGTATGTGAGGCTGGCGCCCTAATTGATGAGCCACAGGTGCCACCTTATTTATTTTTTTTCTTTTTTGAGACAGTTTCACTATATCTCCCCTCAGTAGAGTGCTGTGGCATCACAGCTCAAAGCAACCTCAAACTCTTGGGCTTAAGTGATTCTCTTGCCTCAGCCTCCTGAGTAGCTGGGACTACAGGTGCCTGCCACAACGCCCAGCTATTTTGTTGTTGTTGTTGTTGTTGCAGTTGTCATTGTTGTTTAACTGACCTGGGCTGGGTTCAAACCCGCTAGCCTTGGTGCATATGGCAAGCTCCGTAACCACTGTGCTATGGGCGCAGAGCCTAACATTCATATTATCAGATCCAAAGAGAACAAATACTTCTCAATTGAACTAAAGACAGAGGAACTTAATGACATCTGTCGTCATCATTGGTGTGAACTTGGCTTCAGTGTTACTGACAAATGTATTTGCCCCGAACCCACTAGTCTATGCCCCCATCACTTTTAGAATGAGGCGTCTAGCTAGTTCCTTCCCTCATATTTTCAGAATTCTCACTAAGAGAGAGATGGGGTGAGGAGAGAGGAAAGAGGTCACTGGATTCACAAGTGACAGGAGAAAAGTGTGATAAGGTGAGGTGTGGTCCACAGTTCTTTTGGGCCATGACTCAGGGATCAGGCTGTGCTGGGTTGCCATGAGGGTGGTGTGACAAGGATACCCCCACAGGAGCAGGCTCCCCAGTCTCCTTCCTTTGTCTACCCTCTTCCTGATCCCCCAAGGTCAGCCTCATCTCCACCAGGCTACCTTATCTCTGGCACAAAGGACCAACTCCTGCCTATGAGGGGCAGACAGTAAAGGGAGGATGGGAAGAGGTCAGCTCTGGACACCTCAGGAGGGGATGAGGACAGAAAGGAGGATATACAGGGACGGCTGGAGCCATGAGGCCTGTCTCCTAGCACCATGCTCCCTAACTGCCAGGCAACACTGCCTTGATTTCTGGGGATATAAAACTCCTGGGAGGCAGGGAAGGAAAGGGAAGGGAGAAGATGGAAGAGAGTTTAGGAATTCAGAGAAAGAGGGAAGGGAGACCAACATATGTTCCACTATTAAATGGATAGTACTCAAAATAATAATGAAAACAGTAAATAATGGATCAGAATTTTACAGGTTTGAAACATTACTGACAAGGCTATGATCCCCTCCCCTCACCTGTGGACTGTCCATCACTATCCCTGTCCCTTCTCCCTGAAAGGGAGAAACCTCCTGAAGTTGTATCTGTCTTTCCCATCTATGTCTGCACCTTTTTTTTTTTTTTTGAGACAGAGTCTCACTCTTTTGCCCTGGCTGGAGTACAGTGACATCATCATAGCTTACGTCAAAGACCTGGACTCAAGCAATCCTCCTGCCTCAGCTTCTCTAGAAGTTGGGACTATAGGCACCCACCACCATGCTTGGCTAATTTTTCTTTTTTGGTAGAGATGGGGGTCTCACTCATGCTCAGGCTGGTCTTGAACTCCTGAGCTCAAGGATTCCACCTTGGCCTTCCAGGGTGCTAAGGTTGTAGGCATGAGCCATCACACATGGCCTAGTTTTACTTTTAATACATGGATATGTACCACAAAAATATGTACTATTGGTCATGTGTTATAAACTCTTATGGGTAGGGTATAATTTGGCCTATATCCTTTTGCCACTTGGTTTTCTTTTACTCAGCATCATGTTGTTGATACTTATCCCTACTGAAGCCTGAGAGTTAGTACATTGGCTTTTCTGCTTTATAGTATTCCACTGCACAGATAAATCTAAGTTTACTTTGCTGGGCTCCTATTCTTGCACAGTTGTTTCCAATTTTCTTCTTATTACAAGAAACGTGAATGGCCAACCTTGTTCAGGTCTTCCTGTGAGTATCTGTGTTAGTTTCTCAGGCCTACAACTAGAACTGCCACGTTCTGGGAAAACAATAAAATTGAATTTCTAGGTTTATCAGATATTGCCAGAGTACTCTCTAAAATCATCAGGTCTTTGCCTGATGTCCCTCCAATATTCCATAAATTTCTATCTCTCCAGAGTCACATGGTAGATCTTTCTGGATATAGTTTGCATTTCCTCATTTGCTAGTGTGGCTAAATAGCTTTTTCACATTTATGGATTAGTCATGTTTCAGGAAATAGCCTTTTTTGATCATTTGTTTCTTTTTCTTTTTTCGTTGTCATTTTCTTATTGATTATAAAAGTATATTACTATGGCCGGGCACAATGGCTCACGTCTATAATCCTAGCACTCTGGGGGGCTGAAGTGAGTGTATTGCCTAAGCTCAGAAGTTCAAGACCAGCCTTAGCAAGAGGGAGACACATCTCTACCAAAGTAGAAAAGTTACGCAGGTGTGGTGGCTGGTGTTTGTAGTCCCAGCTACTTGGGAGGCTAAGGCAAGAGGATTATTCAACCCTAGAGTTTGAGGTTACTGTGAGCTATGATGCCCTGACCCACTTTACCAAGAGTGACAGAGTGAGAGTCTGTCTCAAAAAAAAAAAAAAAAAATTGGAAGGCGGCACCTGTGGCTCAAAGGAGTAGGGTGCCAGCCCCATATGCCAGAGGTGGCAGGTTCAAACCCAGCCCTGGCGAAAAACTGCAAAAAAAAAAAAAAAAAAAAAATCAGGCTCAGCGCCTGTGGCTCAAGCAACTAAGGCACCAACCACATAAACCTGAGCTGGTGGGTTCAAATCCAGCCTGGGATTGCCAAACAACAATGATGGCTGCAACCAAAAAAAGAGCTGGGAGTTGTGGCGGGCACCTGTAGTCCCAGCTACTTGGGAGGCAGAGGCAGGAGAATCGCTTGAGCCCGGGAGTTGGAGGTTGCTGTGAGCTGTGATGTCAAAACACTCTACCCAGGGCGACAACTTGAGGCTCTGTCTCAAAAAAAAAAAAAAAAAAAAAGTCGGCTGGGCGCCTGTAGCTCAGGTAGCTAAGGCACCAGCCACATACACCAGAGCTGGTGGGTTTGAATCCAGCCCTGGCCCGCCAAACAAAAATGACATCTACAACCAAAAAATAGCCAGGCTTTGTGGCGGGAGCCTGTAGTCCCATCTACTTGGGAGGCTGAGGCAAGAGAATCGATTAAGCTCAGGAGTTGGAGGTTGCTGTGGGCTGTGATGCCACAGCACTCTACCCAAGGTGACAGCTTGAGGCCTTGTCTCAAAAAAAAAAAAAAAGTATGTTACTTATGATTAATACCACATCCTTTTCAGTTATGTCGGATTGCAAGTTTCTCCTCCCAGCCTATGGGGGTTTGTATGTTCACTTTGTAGTTTTTTTTTGGGGGGGGGTGTTAAAAAGAGATAGATCTCACATAGCCGGGCGTTGTGGCAAGCGCCTATAGTTCCAGCTACTCGGGAGGCTGAGGCAAGAGAATTGCCTAAGCCCAGGATTTGGAGGTTGCTGTGAGCAGTGTGACACCACGGCACTCTACCGAGGGTGATAGAGTGAGACTCTGTCTCTACACACACAAAAAAAGAGAGAGCGAGAGAGATCTCACCATGTTGCTAAGGCTGGAGTGCAGTGGCTACTCACACTACTGATCAGCATGGGAGTTTTGACGTGAGCCACTTCACCTCTCCTTAGGCAACCTGGTGATCCCCTTCTCTTAGGAGGTCACCATGCTGATACTGAACTTAGTGCAGACACCTGATAGGCATCATGCACTACAGTCCAGAAGTCCTGAGCTTAAGTAATCCTCCCACCTCAGTCTCCTCAGTAGCTGAGACTAGAGGTGTGCACCACCATACCTGACTGTACACTTTTGTTAATTAAAAGTTTTCAATTTACTATTGAAGCTAGGTGATCCATTTATAGGGTTTTCTTATATCATTACCATAATTTTGAAAATTATCATAACAAGAATCTATAAAACAGGCTTGGCCCTATAGCAGTGGTTAGGGCACTGGTCACATACACCGAAGCTGGCAGGTTCAAACCGACCCAGGCCAGCTAAACAACAATGACAACTGCAACACCAACAAAAATAACCAGGCATTGTGGCAGGCACCTGTAGTCCCAGCTACTTGGGAGGTTGAGGCAAGAGAATCGCTTAAGCCTAAGAGTTTGAGTTTGCTATGAGCTATGACGCAACGGCACTCTACCCATGGTGGCATAGGGAGACTGTCTCAAAAAAAAAAAAAAAAAAGAAAAATCTATAAAACAAATTAATTCTCTTAGCCAGGCATCGTGGTGGGTGCCTTTAGTCCCAGCTACTTGGGAGGCTGAGGCAGGAGGGCTGCTCAAGCCTAAGAGTTTGAGGCTGTTATGTGCTACGATGCCACACCAGGCTACCGAGGGTGACAGAGTAAGACTCTGTCTCAAAAATCAAAACAAAACAAAATCAATTCTCTGCTATCCCAAATCCATAAAGATCAGTGCCTATATTTTATATTTTGACTTTTCACATTGAGGTCTCTAATACCACTGGAATTTATTTTTGTAGCCAATGTGCCAGAAGATCCAATCTTCTTTCCCTTAGAAGTGGCCAACTACAGCAGCCCCTTTTCTGACCCTGAATGTCCCTTCTTCACTAACTAACAATTCTTCCTCTGCCTACACGTTCTTGTGTCCATTTCTAATCTCTCAATTCTGTTCCTTAGTCACCGTATCTATTCTTGCAACTTGTCACATTGTTTTAGTTCCCGAATAACAAGATTGGCCAGTTGGTATCTGCAGGGCCAGTTCTCTTTTCCTTTTCTTCTTCAATATTGACTTGGCTCTTCTTGGCCCTTTTTTTCCCCCCAAATAAATGTTATGTCCAGCTTACTTATCCAGAAAGAAAAAAGATTGTTGGGTTCTTGACTGCAGTTGCATTGAATTCCTACATTCATTGTAGGGAGAACCAACATCTTAGTCTTTGTGACATAAGCTTCCCTGCTCGTTACCTTGGTACATTTGTCCACATATTTAGATCTGTTTTGGTCCCTTTGTAAAAAATGTGTTTTCTCCAGGAAGGTCTTATCCAGTCTTTGTTAGATTTTTTCTTTCCTTGGGGCCTTGTGCTTTTTGCTACTCTTATTCTCCACATGAAATATGCTAGGCATGTCCTTTCTAAAGTCCTCCTCCAGGCCCTCTGTCCACTCCCTCAATCCCACTGCCCAGGGAGCAGCTGTCACCTGCCTTACTAGCTGACTGTTCCCTGTGAGGCATTGCCAGAGGCTTACACCTCCCACCTCAGGGTCCTGTCAGCTGAGCCTGGGGAGAGCAACAGCTGTTTTGGTGGGAACAGTGGGCTGCATTCTATGCAGGCTCCTCTCCTGGGCCACTTCCTCCCCCCTGGCCAGAACAGCTGTTCTCTGCATAGGGCAGGGCCCCACCTGTTACCTCTAATTACTCTTTTAGGCAATATCCAACTCCTGGCCCATTTTATTCCCGTCTTACAAACACATCTCCCACTACCCAATTGCCTGTGCTTGGGTCCATCACTACCCAGAGTAGTGGTGCCCAGAGCAGAGGGATGGTGCTCATAGAGAGGGGACTGTCCATCCAAAGTGCACTATCTCTTGCCCAGAGGAGCTACAGTTCAAAGCGTGTTCTCTCAGTTGTAGAATCTGGGCTGAGATTCTCACAATGGGGCATCTACGCAAGTAGATTGTCTCAGGTCTATTGTTCCAGGTGAGCGCTGTGATAAATGACAAGGCTAAGCGCCCAATTCCCACCCACACTTCCTCTGCTCGGCTGACTCCGGTTCCTGGAAGTAACCTTGGCAGCATCGCCCGTGGCACTCTCTGCCCTTGATGAGGCCTCCCTGGCTCCTTTTCAAAACTCCTTGTTTCAGGGTCAGCACCATCCTCAACCTCCCACAAACAGGAAGGACAGTGCTGATTCCCCAAAGAACAGGAGGACAAAACATGACAGTCAGGTAGAGGCCTTACTAGCCTCCATCGATTCTTCAAGTATTAACTGAGCTGTGGTTTCTGATCTAAGTGGCTGCCCTTGGCAGCAGGATGCTTCGGCTCAGGAGGGCCTCGGACATAGAAGTATACTGGGAGGCAGGGGGGAAGGAAGGAAGCAACTATTTGTCGGACACCTTGCCAAAGCCAAGCTCTGAGTCTCATGTTCTCCCCATCTCTAATCTGGTCACAGGTAGGTATAATTAATTCCAGTTCCCATTCTAGGGAGGAGGTCCCCCACACAGCATAACTCCTGCCCTCCGTTGTACAGTGTCCAGCCTGCTCAGACATCCAGAGTGGCCCTGAGAGAAGGTCCCAGAGCCTGTGTGTGCCTCCTGAGCTGAGTGGTACCCAGGTGCATTTTTCATGCAGGTCGTACTGGCTGTGTGTAGCGTGCTCTGCAGCCCCTGCATGGAGACATGCAGAAAAGGGTGGGACGAGCAAGAGGCCCAGTGCTCCTGGCAAGGACTTACTAGCTCCACTGCAACTCTAGCCATCCCATGCCTGCTTTCCCTACCTGCTGTCTGTCACCTGTGGACTCTTAGTGTGCCTGTTCTCTTCACCATGGTCCCCAATGCCTTGCACAGGCCTGGCACACAGTAGGCACACAATACTTGTTGACATGAATGACCCTATTACCTGATGCCTGGGTATGAGGCTGGGTGGGGTCCCCATAGTGCTTATGGATGCACTGAAGATTCAGGGAGTGGATCAGCGAGGTAGACCCCTGGGGCTACTTAGTGCCAGCACATAGTCCTGTCCACAGAAAAACCCAAACTGTATAAAATAACTTTAAGAATTGTATTCTGAGCTGAATGTGTGTCACCACAGCCTGGGGAACAAGCTCTCAAGAGGTCTTGAGAAAATGAGACAGCTGGCTTACCATTTGACTCTATACCTTCATGGAGACAGGAATTACAGGTAAAACTATAAATCAGAAAGATGGAGACCTTACCTCTTTTGTGTTTACATGGATGGAGCTGGAACATATTCTTCTTAGCAAAGTATCTCAAGAATGGAAGAAAAAGTATCCAATGTACTCAGCCCTAATATGAAGCTAGTTTATAGCTTTCATATGAAGGCTAAAACCCAATTATAGCAGAAGAATACAGGGAAAAGGGAAAGGGAGGGGAGGGGAGGGGGGAGGATGGGTGGAGGGCGGGGTATTGGTGGGAACACACCTACCGTGCATCTTAGCAGGGTACTGGTGAAACTTATTAAATGTAAAGTATCAATGTCTTTATATAACGATCAAGAAAATGCCATGAAGGCTATCTGTAACAGTACAATCAAAATATTTCTGATTGTATATGAAGCACATTGTGCCCTATGATTGCACCAATGTACACAATTGTGATTTAATAAAATTATTTAAAAAAAAAAGAAACACTAGCAGAAGAAAGGGGAGTGAAAGCTAGTGTGTAAGAAACAAATGGCACTACTGTTATGTGTGCATTAGAATTGAATTAAATTTTTACTTGGATTATTTTATGTTACATACTTCTTAGAATTTTTTTTTTTTTTTAGAATTTGTATAAACTACTTTATAACATATTGCCTGCTCTCAGTATGATCACATGCTTTATTACTATCATCATGTTAAGACAATACCTGGGCTCGGCGCCTGTGGCTCAACAGGCTAAGACGCCAGCCACATACACCTGAGCTGGTGGGTTTGAATCCAGCCCAGGCCCACCAAACAACAATGATGGCTGCAACCAAAAAATGGCCAGGCGTTGTGGCAGGCACCTGTAGTCCCAGTTACTTGGGAGGCAGAGGCAAGAGACTCACTTGAGCCCAGGAACTGGAGGTTGCTGTGCACTGTGATGCCACACACTCTACCCGGGGTGACAGCTTGAGGCTCTGTCTCAGGAGAAAAAAAAAAAAGACAATACCTGTTATGGTCTGAATGTTTGTGTCCCCCTCAAATTCATGTGTTGAAAAATCCCAGTGTTCCAGGGTTAGGAGACGAGGTCACTGGGACCTCGTGACTAGGTCATGGAGAGTGTGGTGTTAGTGCCCTTGTGAGAAAGGCCCCAGAGAGCTGCCTTACCCTTTCTATACCATGTGAGGACACAGTGGGAAGATGACATCTGTGAACCAGAAAGTGAGCCCTCGCCAGACACCCAGATCTGCTGGTGCCTTGACCTTGGACTTCCCAACCTCCATCCTGAACTATGAGAAATAAATCTCTATTGTTCATAAGCCACCCAGTTCATGGTATTTTGTTATAACAGCCCAGAGGGACTAAGATAATACTCAACATGCAAATGAAGAAGCTGATAATGTATGTTTATCTGCTGCTCATTCATCTCATTTCTTTTAGTCTGGCTTTCATCTCCACATGAAATGAACAAAAACCAGGTAAAAATCTGAAGTATACCATAACAAGGCATTTGCTTTTTCTGTAGGATTGCATTCTAGAGAAAAAACTTTGAAAATCCACTTTCTTTCCAGGCTACCTTAGGAAGTATATTGCAAAGAATTTTAAACATGTGTGCATTAAAAATTTTAAAACCGAAAAATTAGAAAATATCTGCTGTGGTCTTGATTGTTGGAAATATTTATGCAATTTGGGAATTTCAGGAATTTCTTGGTGGCAGAGTAGATGGCTTTTGAGGTTCACTTTGACATCTTATAAAACATAATGTACAATATGCTAAGTATAACAGATTTCATTCAGGTGCATAATTCTGAATAACTGAAATAGCAGATTTCATTTAGAAAGTGGTCTGAATGAAATCAAACACCGTACATACGTCATAAGATTATTTTGTTTGTTTGTTTTTTATTTTTTTTGCTGTTTTTGGCCAGGGCTAGGTTTGAACCCAGCACCTCCAGCATGTGGGGTCAGCACCCCACTCCTTTGAGCCACACATGCTGCCCCATAAGATTAGTTTTTAAAAAGCAACTTCAACATCCAAATACCCTCTATCTTACAAAGTGCCTGGTATGCACTACCTAACAGTCACTTAATATTTGCCCCATGACTGTGAACCAAGGAGTATTGTTAAATTTGTCACTGTGCCATGTCTTACAACTCAAAATTCTTTTTTCTTAAAAGGGACATTGTCCTTGCGAGTCAGTGCTACATTTTTGAGGATGTTTTGTTTCCACCCCTAGAGGGAGCTCCAGCCTCCTTTACAAGTCTCCCCCTTAACACTTTCCTCCTGAGTTTGCTTATTCCTTGCTCAAAGAAAGAAGGACCTGTTAAGGTCAAAACCACTTCCTGGGCTTGTTTCTGGGTGTGCGGATCTCTCTTCTCTTCTGTCATAGAAAGACTAGTTCAGGGTTACAGCTGTGTGAAACTGCCTGTCTTAGGAAGTTCTTCAGTTACTGGACTTAGTTATCCCTTTAACATACAGTATTCGAATGCTTATAAGGTGCTGGGCACTTGTCGGGGCTGGGAATGTAGCAGTGAACAAGTGCCAAGAGGTCATTATTTATTGGTGTGTATGTATTTTACCAGCTCTGCCTTTGTCTTTAGAAAGAAATACTAAGTATAGGTTCAACCTCAGAGCCCCACAAGCTTGTAGGGTGTTCTGGGCCTGTACCTCCCTGACCAGAGAGGTTTCTTTTTCTTTCTTTCTTTTTTGAGACAGAGTCTTGAGTTGTTGCTCTGGGTAGAGTGCAGTGGCATCACAGCTCACAACAACCTCAAACTCTTGGGCTTAAGCAATTCTCTTGTCTCAGCCTCCCAAGTAGCTGGGACTACAGGTACCCACCACAATGTCCAGCTATTTTTTTGTTGCAATTGTCATTGTTTAGCAAGCTCTGGTTGGGTTCAAACCCGCCAGCTTTGGTGTATGTGGTTGGCACCATGAGCTACAGACGCTGCCCAGAGAGGTTTCCTGAATAAAAATTGCCATTGTGTTGGCTCGGTGGCTGTGGCTCAACGGGCTAAGGCGCCAGCCACGTACACCTGAGCTGGTGGGTTCGAATCCAGCCCAGGCCCGCCAAACAACAATGATGGCTGCAACCAAAAAATGGCCGGGCGTTGTGGCAGGCACCTGTAGTCCCAGCTACTTGGGAGGCGGA
>CAUYON010114650.1:0-26399 GCA_963573935.1 Arctocebus calabarensis | reverse complement strand
GGATCCTGGGTTGAAAGTTCTTTTGTTTTAGGAGGTTAAAAGTTGATGACCATTCTCTTCTAGCTTGAAAGGTTTGATCAGAGAGGTCTGCAGTTATTCTAATGTTCTTCCCCTTGTAGGTAATGGATTTCTTACATCTGGGTGCTTTCAGAATTTCCTCTTTCATATTAATTTTTGTGAACTTGATTATGATGTGCCTGGAGGATGTCTTATTTGGGTTGGGTCGTGCTGGGGTCCTAAAACTGTCTGCTATCTGAATTTCAGAATCTCTTGGCATGTCTGGGAAGTTCTCAAATGCTTTTTCTAGACCTATTGATAGGATCACATGATTTTTCTTTTTTAGTCTTCATTTTAATTGATTTTCACATTTTTTGCTTTTAAATAGTCTCACTCTGTTCCCCAGGCTAGGGTGCCAGAGTATCAGCCTGCCTCACAGCAACCTCAAACTCTTGGGCTGAAGGGATCCTCTTGCCTCAGTCTACGAATAGCTTGGACTAAAGGTGCCTGCCACGACACCCTGGTAAGTTTTCTTTCTTTCTTTCCTCCTTTTTTTTTTTTTTTGCAGTTTTTGGCCAGGGCTGGGTTTGAACCCACCACCTCTGGCATATGGGGCCGGCGCCCTACTGCTTTGAGCTACAGGCAATTTTCCGTTTTAGTGCAGATGGGGTCTCGCTCTTGCTCAGCTTAAGCACCGTGCCTGCCTCGGCTTCCCAGAGTTCTAGGACTACACGCGATCTCATCTTACATACCTGGGGGCAAATCCACTTGGTCCTGGCACATAATTCCTCTTATACTTTGTTGGATTCAATGTAGTAGTCTTTTGTTGAGGATTTTTGTGTCTCCATAACCATGAGAGCTGCTGTTCTGAGTTTTCTTTTCTGAGTCTTCGTCTGGCAGCTCTCATCCTTTATGGCATGGCTCTTCCCGCAGAAGAGCCCAAATGAAAACTGGACATTTTTAGAGAGCACTCAGAAGACACACACCATCCTTACAAAGCCAAATCAGACAGAGTGTGGTAGCCTGTGGGCAGCAGTCCCAGCTACTTGGGAGGCTGAGGCAGGAGGATCAGTGGAGCCCAGAGCTTGGAGGTTGCTGGGAGTATGATGACACCACTGCACTCTGACCCAAGTAACAGAGGTGGACAGGGGAAAAAAAGGAAAGTAAACCAAATCTCCCATTTAGCTTATCATCCAGTCATAGTTGCTTGAAATACAATGCTCAGGATGAAATCAACCCAAGAGCCTCACTAACAGCAATGTCCTACATCTGAAGAGTGCTTCATGGTGTCTCACATCTGCGTCTTCTGTCACTTTCACAGGTGGGCTGTTGCTATGACAAGTGCCTGTGCTGCCCAGGAAATGGTGAGTTGGTGATTAATGCGGTGCCCGAGGTTTGGTGAAGGCTGAGCACTAATGTCTCAGCCCTCCAGGAACCCAACCTTCTCCTACAGCCCTTCTTTTGCTTTCCCAGCCCCAGTTTTCATGACTTAACTCACTGAAGGCCTCTGTGCAGAGCTCAGGCAGATGCAGCCCAACAAAGGCAGGAGGGATCACTCTTGCCTCCTTGGACTTTCTCCTGTCTGGCCAGGTCCTGCCCCAGACACTCGCTGGTGTGGGCTCACCAAGACCTCCAGATCTGCAGGGCACCCCTCTGTTCTGTCTGGGCCACTTCTGCCCTGTGGCCTCGGGCACCTGTCAGCTAGGACTGACAACACTCCCTGAGAAAAGAGCTGAAATTAAGGCCCAATATTATGTGCTGCCCTGAGACCTGGTGAAATCAGGAGGGTCCCATGTGGCCTAAACACCAGGCCCCTCCCCACCGGCTCCAGGGATAAAGTCCCCAGCCAGACACCAGTCCTTACCGTGGGCTAACCCTTAACAGTGACCAGCCCGTGGGATTATTCAAATGAGTCGATACACCCTCCTATAGAGGCCAGGGGCACCCCGTGCTCTTGATCCTATAGGGCCCCTCCTGCTGCCCTGCTGCCCTGCTGCCCAGCCGCTCCCCAGAGCACCCGTGTGGCCCTGGTGGCCTGCAGAGTCCTCCTCCCCTGGGCTGCCAGTTTACAGGCTCATGCCCTGCTGTCAATGTTACCTGTCCTCTGTCAACTGCAGTGAGTTCAGCCATTGCTGTAACCCCAGAGTGGGGGTGGGGGTGGGAATCTCTCTCTCCTCTGCAGGGTAACTAGGACATGGTGAAGCCCTGCCTGACCTTTGTCCTACGGTCAGGATTCGCTCCCACCTTCCTGGTTGGGGCTCAGTCCCACAGCTTGTCTTGCCAAGGTCACCCATGGACTCTCTACACGGGACTGACCCTGATGTGGGCCCATGTACCCCCCAGCACTGGGAGAGGCGCCTGCCTGGAAGCTCTGGCCTGCAGAAGGGGTTCTCACAGCGCACAGAAGGATGACTGCAATGCCATGCTCCTTGTAGTAGCCGTCCTGAGACCCCCTCAGGCACGCCTGCCCCAGCAGATTTGCCGATACCACCAGCTCCCAGAACCTCACCTGAGTCCCCGCCCAGGCTTCAGGCATGGGGGCTAAAGCTTGCTTTCTGCTGCCCTCACCCTCTTCTTCTTCTTTTTTTTTGTAGAGACAGAGTCTCACTCTATCAACCTCAGTAGAGTGCTGTGAAGTCACAGCTCACAGCAACCTCCAGCTCCTGGGCTTAGGCGATTCTCTTGCCTCAGCCTCCCGAGTAGCTGGGACTACAGGTGCCCCCACAGCGCCCGGCTACCTCCACCCTCTTCTTAGCCTCTGCTTCACCCTCCAGGGCAGATCTCAGCCCTCGTGTCATCTCTCTATTATACGACCCTGACGACTCCCTGGGAAACCTTGGAAAACTAAATGCTGAAGCTTGTTTTTGAGAAAGGTAATTTTTAGGTAATCCAGAATTCATTTGTACCCACCTCTCTCAATCCTATGAAAAAGGTGTCATTCCATGTTATTTCTACTGAAAAGTGTGCCCCTGTATATGTCCTACATTTTATCTTAGTATTACTAATGCTTATTAATGTTATTAACGTTTATTCCACCCAAGGGATTTCACAGTTCATTAAGGCTACATTAACTCTTTGCCGTTCATTTCCCTCTCTGCCACTGTGCACAAACAGACAAGCTACTATTCAGGGAAAGGGGTGCCCGGAAGGCTGACAGCCCTGTGAACAGGACGCAGGAGGTCTCAGCGCCCTCACTGCCTGCCCTCTGGGCGCTGCGGCCGCCTCCCTTCCCCACCTTTGGACATTTCCTCTCACAGCCTGTGCCAGTGCTCTGGGTTTCCATTGAAGAATCTTAAGCTTTTCGGAAACTACTTAAGAGCTGTTCTAAATTTATACATTATTTGTAACAAGAGACACATTGTGCTGATGTTTTCCATTCCTTTGATGGAGCAAATGAGGAAATGTTAGAATCTAAGCTGATATTGAAATTCCGAGACTTCGGATGTCAGATCCTGCCATCTGCATTCTAACTCCTCAAACCTGGGTCTCCATAGACAAGAGCTGAGGGGCCGGGCGAGGGGACACACGCCTGCAATGTCAGCACTCTGACCAGCTGAGGCAGGAGGATCACTTGAGGCCAGGAGTTTAAGACCATCCTGAGCAAGAAAGAGCAAGACCTTGTCTCTACAAAAAATAGAAAGTTAGCCCGTGTGATGGCAAGTGCCTACACTTCCTCCTACTCGGGAGGCTGAGACAGGAGGGTTGCTTGAGCCAGGAGTTTGAGGTTGCTGTGAGCTGTGATGATGCCACTGCAGTCCAGTTTGGGTAACAGGGTGAGACCCTGCCTCAAACAAAAAAGAGCTGACTCATATGACTCATAGGCAGACAGGGCACATCTTGACCCTCAGGTGAAGGGTTCTAACAAGAGCGGGGCCGTGAAATGCTAAGCCCAGCTAGACACCAACTTTGGGCACAGCACACCACCATTAAGACTTCCACGGTGTGTCCTAGATTCCTATCTGGAATCGCTTATTATGTCAGTTGCAGCCCTCAGAGGGGAATGATTTTAACCCAAGAGATGGGAGGACAGGCTGGAAGACTGGTGTCCTCTGAGGACACCTGTTCCTAGGAAAAGGTAACCTAAGGAAAATCCGCTTTGAAAGAGAAAAAAAAATGTATAGAAGTAGTGAAAATAAAAAGTCAGTTGATATTCTTACTTCGAAAACAAATAAAACCTAATTATATAAAATAACTTCAAATTTAATTTTATTCTTACAAAATTTAAGTTATAATTATGTGATGATCCTTAGACTGAACAAAAAAAAAATGGTTCAAGTATTATTGTTTTTCTGGCATGATTTTCCCCATAAAACCGTATGCTAGCCAGTTAGACATCTTCTTTTCTTTTGGCTCTATCTTACAAGTTATTTTTGCAAAACCTGAATGGTTGCATCATTTTTCTCAAAGGCTTCCTAAACCACTGGGTGTACAAACGCAGGTCTCTCGATGCTCTTGGGCCACACTCTCCTCCATAATTACCTGTCTTTCAATTGCTGATTGTAATTAAAGGTGTGTCCGTGACCACAAGAAAGTCTTGAGCAGTCCTCCAATATCACTTTCATTGACTACATGGAATCCCAAATTGTCTGAAAGATTTGCTGGAAGAAAAACAAGTTTGAAACTGATCTCTGCAGAGCTGTGGACTCACCAATGAAACATGCTCTCCTCCAAACACCCAGCATTCAGGGTGCAGGACCCCCAAGCTTGATTCAGGACAACTTTGCAGGGCAGTCCCCATCCAGAACTCCCAGAGGATGGGCAGAGGCTGAGGGTGCAAACACATTTCAATCCAGCTTCTCCCGCTGCCTCCCTCTTCAAGCACTGTGGGTTTCTCCCCAGCGCACACGTCTCTGTCTCAGCATTGTTTCTCAGGGAGCAAGGCAAAGCCACCTGTGAGCAAGTGTGTTTGTCTCACTGATATTCGGCTTCCAGATATCTGTCTCATTCGATTCCCACAGCCATTCTGCGTCACAGACAGTGCTCAAAGGTGGAATGATGCACACGCCCGCTGACCAGCACACCAGAACCTGCTGGGCTCAGAGTCACACCAGGGCCTCAGAGCGTCCTCCAAACACACACAGCCAGCCCAGATGACGGGGATGCCACTGCCACCGACAAGCAGATTCCCCAGCCATGTGGATACTGGGTTTTCATCCAAACATTGCCAGAGGCCTTGTCAATGGCATTGGGGTCTCTCCTGAAATCCCCCAGAGAAGAAACTCCCCCCCTTCCTCTGCACTGACATTTAGAAGCCATCACACACTCCTCTGTCTTCCTGAGAGGCAGGACCGAGGGTTGCACACATGCGAGTGTGCACCCACTACACACACACGGCAGCGGTTCAGAAACCCGCTTATATCTAGACAGGAGCACCAGAGTTTCCTCTCCGGCATTTACTCATATGCTTCACACATATCACACAAAGACACGAGCCCTTTGCCACTGGCTGTCTTTTTGAGCTGCCACTGTCTGCCCTTAGTGGGTCTGGCACAAGTTACAACTGTGTTGGAAAGTTTTCTTCTAGTTTTTTCCCCCCAAAACAGCTTCTTTTATACAAATATCAACATGACATTTTAAAAGTGTTCATCTGGATTGGGGGGGGGGAGGGCAGTGGCTCACACCTGTAACCCCAGCACTCTGGGGGGTGGAGGCAAGGGGGGTTACTTGAGGTCAGGAATTTGAGACCAGCTTGAGCAACACAGTGGGACCCCATCTCTACAAAAAATAGAAAAAGTAGCCAAGTGTACAACTGTAGTCCCAGCTACTTAGGAGCTGGAGGTGGGGGGTTTGGCATTGCAGGGAGCTATGATCCTGCCACTGCTCTCTAGCCCAGGCAAGAGAGAACCTGTAAAAAAAAAAAAAAAAAAAAAATTAGAATGGGAATTGCTCTCTGAGTTCCAGCGTCCAAGCCTATGGGGCAAGTTTATCTGATGGCCTGTGGCAATATACAAGTCCTTCTCTTGGGTGTTCATTCAGTGTTTTGGAGTGAATCCTGGTGTGAGACCTATTTCAGCCATAAGCCTGATGGCACAGTGAGAGCCAGCTCCCAGAAGTGGGAGAAACATAAAACGTGAAACTTGTTAACATTTGTGTTAAAAACATTTAAAAATGATGGAATCAATATGATAGCATGTAGGAGAAAAAAAATTACTGTCCAGAAAAACTGAGAAGAAAAAGAATTCAGTCACTTTAGGGTTTCTTTTTCTCTTTTTTTTTTTTGCCTGTATTGCATTTTTTCCAATTTTAGAACATCATTACCTTTGCAAAAAAAAAGATTTTGCTTTAAAAGCATTCTCACAGATTTGCCTTTTTGTAGGTACTAATGTTGTGTTGAGCCAAAGGAAAACATTAAGCCATAAATCAGTGCATTAATAAGCAGGGTGACACAATGGGGCAGAGTGTTCCTGGTCGCCCCGTCTTCCTCAGGTGCAATCACAAGGTGGGTGAGATTTTACAGCCTCTGACAGCTCCTGCAAGTGCCACCGCAAACTGCTCAGGAGTAAGAGGAAATCTTAACCAAAGCTGCGAAATCCCCCAAAGGGTGAGTTTCACTCAGGCTACCGGTGGGCTGCCAATGCAAATGACCCAAGCAAGGCCCATTCTGATTGGCCAAACCGCCCCTCCTGCCACCCTCTGAAACTCGAGCCTCCATCCATAAATATCCTGGGGTCAAACTCCAAGCATAAAAACATCTAAGAAATGTTGCCTGCACAAAAGCATTTTCCCTCCAAGAAAGGGACTTTTGTACAAAGAATGAGATGACAAAGGGACAATTTGGACCAGGCACAAACTGCCTATAAATATGTTTTAAATCATAAAATATTAAATAAATCTTCAGCACAAAAACACTGAAAGTCTGTACTCAGCAAACAAAACAAATCAGCAAGTTTTGTTTTTTTTTTCAAGCCTTCCAGGTTGGTAAAATTGACTTATCATTCTAGGTAATGTGTCTTTGGCTTTCTAATATGTTAAAAAGCTTCAGAACATTCAGAAGGCAACACTGTAGTTCTCCGGGAGGCCCATAGTCCCTGATGTATGCACCCAGCTCTGAGAGGCAATTTCTAGATCTAGAGATGTGAGTTCCCAATGGGAAAGGCTCAGGATCCCTGCTGGAGGCAGAGATGTTATCTCATTCACTCCCTGCAGGAGTCTTGCCAAAAAGGTACTGTGGGGTCCACTTTATGGGTGCAGAAATGATCCAGAGGCTAAAGGCCTTGCCCTTGATACCGTGGCTAGGACGCAGCTGCAATGGGTTTCTGACCCAACTCCTTCCACCATGACTGTCTTTAGAAGGCATAACTACATATTTATGGTAGATTGCTTTTTCATTAGTCATGAAATAAACCAACACTATTCTTAAAAACTTTAAGAAAGAATTAAAGGTCTCGGTGCCTGTGGCTCAAGCGGCTAAGGCACAAGCCACATACACCTGAGCCGGGTTCGAATCCAGCCCAGGGCTGCCAAACAACAATGAGGGCTGCAATCAAAAAATAGCCAGGTGCCTGTAGTCCCAGCTACTTGGGAGGCAGAGGCAGGAGAATCGCTTGAGGCCATGAATTGGAGGTTGCTGTGAGCTGTGACGCCACAGCACTCTACCCAGGGTGACAGCTTGAGACAAGGAAGGAAGGAAGGAATAAGAAAGGGAGGGAAGGAGGGAAAGAAGGAAGGAAAGAAGAATTAAAGACAAAAGACACAAATGGTGGCTAATTTTGTCCCCTCCAACATTGAAGGCTGAGGGACCTGCTCGGCCAGAAACGGCCCTCTGTCCTGTGTTCACTTAGCTTCCTGTCCAGGCTTTGCTGCATAGACTTTTACCAACGAAGGTCCTCGGCAGCTGCACACAGGGGGGAGTTCATTTTCTCATTTCACAAACAGAAGTTAGGTTTCGATAAGTTAGACGACTCACCTAAGAACACACAGTGGGACTCCGAACTCAGATCACCTTACTGAAAATTCCACAATTTAAGAAAAAGAAAATTAAACCTGGAGGAGGCTATATCCAAAGTCTTAGTTACATCTGTTGCAAATGTCTATTCATAAATCTGCCTTTTCTAAGTACGATGTTTTTGGGAAATATTCTGTCGAAAATTCTCATCTGACACATTAGCCACCAAAGTATCATTTTTATGTAGACATGAATCACCTGAAAGGGTATCATGAAAGGGTATCACCTGAAAGGCGGAATGATCCAGGCCCGGGAGGTGGTGTCCCCGGGGCGCACCCTCGGGTCCCCCAGCCCGGGGCACGCCCACCCAGAAACTGGGCTCTGGCTCTGCTGTGGTGGTGAGCAGATTAGTGGAGCCCGCCCAGATCGCCCGAGCCAGCATTAATGAGCTCAGCAATCACAGACAGACGCCGGCACCAGGGACAAAAAGGCGGTTTGGCTCTGGGCAAGGAGGGTTTATCAGGCGCCTCCACGGCCTGGCAAATGCCCTTGCAGAATCCAGAACGCTGGTTTCCCTGAATCTCTGCCACGAGCACCCAGCTTAGTATTAATTCAGCGTCCCCGCACCTGCAGGACGAGGGCAAACACAAGCCCGGCGCAGCGGAGCCGCCCGCCGTGAAGGGGCACGTCCCCCCACTGGACACCGTAAGCTCGCAGCAGCGGGGATTGGGTCGGCAGTGTCCACCGAGACCCAGTGCAGGTGCCCGGGGACGTTCGGTCTGCGCACAGACGTTGTGGTGTAACCCTGCAGCAGAGACCCCCCAAGGGCAGGCCCTCGTCGCTGGGATGGTCTCAGCCGTGCTCAGACCAGGCCGGGTCATGCCCACAGACCCATCGCAGCCCATCTGTGTCCTCAGCTCGAGGTGGGGGGGGAGCCTTCAGGAATAAGCCTGCGCCTGGCTCCCCCACGCCTGTCAGGGCAAACCCCAGCAGAGGGCAGGGGCTGGGTCCGGGCACACCGCCTGCAGGGGGCGCCGTGGGGAAGGTTCGCTCTTCTCTCCCCAGGACTTGAACGACGTCAAACAGAACCGGTGACGGAGGAGCCGGGAGCCTCCTTCAGGGAGCAGCCCAGGGGACGGGCCAACACGCCATTCCTGTCTTTGAGGCCTGAAGGTGTACCCTGGGAGGGAATTTTTACATATATCTTATGCTTTTACAGGCTAGAAGACTAAGAAAAACATTAAGAAATTGGTTATTGGAGACAATGATAATCCCTTGAAAAAAAGACTTTTTTTTACAATATTGCTTTTTTAGGGGAAACGCTAATGCTGCTTTGAGTCCCACCTTCCATTTGTACAAAAACAAAACCCCCACAAAAATAAAACAGAAAAAATATCCTCTGTGGCCAAAGAAATGGTCAGGATGAATGTGGGTGCATGGCAAGAAAGTCCGTGCTTTACAGTGGCGCAGACGGACCACACAGTCCCCACGGGTGAGTCAGAACCCAGCCCCTCATACAGTGTGACTGACCCCATCCCCTCACACACACAGTGTGACTGACCCCATCTCCTCACACACAGTGTGACTGACCCCATACCCTCACACACACAGTGTGACTGACCCCATACCCTCACACACACAGTGTGACTGACCCCATCCCCTCACACACCATGTGACTGACCCCATCTCCTCACACACCGTGTGACTGACCCCATCCCCTCACACACAGTGTGACTGACCCCATACTCTCACACACACAGTGTGACTGACCCCATCCCCTCACACACACAGTGTGACTGACCCCATCCCCTCACACAGTGTGACTGACTCCATCGCCTCACACACACCGTGTGACTGACCCCATCTCCTCATACACAGTGTGACTGACCCATGCTCATGCACACACCTGCTACCCACTAGGTAGCTAACTGTGCATGTGACAATTAAACAAAGTGACATAACAAAGCACTCAGAGCTGGGTGGGACACAGAGAAGTGCAGACAGAGGCTATGGCGTCGCTGCTGTCAGAGCATCATCTGTGTTACTCATTTGCAGTACAGGGTTTCTCCTGGGTTGATTACATGTTGATTAAATAATGAGGGAACGTTACTCATTTTATTCTGACCTATGTTCATTCGTGTTCATTCCCATAATATCTGGCAAACATTTGGAGAGGCAACCACACCACCAAAGTCTCACGCCCAGGTGTGCATTCGCTTCCTAATTTACACAGCTAATGACTTTCTCGTCCACCTACACACCCAGCACTGTGGCAGGTGCTGGAAAAACCAGCTGGAACAGTCCTCGGCGTCTCCTCCTGCCTGAGAGGTGCTGTGGGTGGGCGCACCCAGGGACAGTCACGATGGGACTGTCCACATGCTGGGGCCTCCTTGAGAGCCTCGCCTATTCGAAGGTGGCTTCAGAGGCATAACCAGGGGAGAGGTGAGGAGGGTGGAGGGCCTGCCAGGGGGAAGGACTGGAGCAGAGGTGCGGTCTGTGCAGTCCTGGGAAGAGGCAGGGTTGCAATGTTTTGCAGCACACACCACGGGCCATGCAATCCTAGCTCTCATTTGTCCTCATTTCTGAGCTCAAAATCTTTAATATAGCAGATTTTCACTTAACTGGGAAACTCCTTTCAGCATTTATTATTTATATATTTATTTAATACATTGTAACTGAAAACTAAGTTTTTGAAAAACACAAACATTAAAAACCATGAGGCCATAAATATGATAAATGGCAAGTGGAAACAGCTGAAGAAAAAATTAATGAATTGTAACATCAGATTGAGGAATTTTCCCTGAAGGCAAAAGGAAAAAATAAAGAAATAAAAAATATGAAAGACAGACAAAGAGAAATGACAGCAGAATTGCCAATCTCTGGGTGACCGAGACTCAAGAAGAGTGATAGAGCATGGGAGGGCAGGGGGCAGAATAAGGAAAACACACATCTAGATATATTGTAGTGAAATGAAGACCACTAAACACAAAGAAAATACTCTAAAAGTCCCCACGAGTAAAGAGAAGCTCACTACAAAGGCGAAGGACCCAGGTTGCCATAAGGCTTCTTAACAGCACATTGGGTCCAGAGAACAATGGAGTAGGATTTTTAAATAATGGAGGGAAAATTAATTTGAACCCAGAATACTGTTTCCAGACAAAACGTCATTCGAAGTTGAAGGTCTAATAGACGTGCTCTCATACACAGGTTTCAGGTGGCTTTGTACAGGTTTGCTGTACAAAGGCCCATTTGAGTGTGTGTGTGTGTGAGAGAGAGAGAAAGATTTTTGGAGAAAGTACTAAAAAGAGGAGCAGAACCCTCAAAATTGCTGAGAGAGAGAGAATAAGGAGAACCGAATATTTTGCTAAATGAATGATATTTATTGGTTGAGATACTCTGGAATTTAACCCTAGGCAGTGTCAAAAGGAAGGAAGGAAGGAAGGAAGTTGAGAATGGTGGTGAAGTATTTCTCCTGTTAGGAGAAGGTGCGGACACTGGTAAGGAGGAAGTCGGTAGTGACAAGTAAGTAAGAGGGTATGTCTCAGAGCAGGACAGCAAATAGAACGACACAAATGTGTAACTTTAAAACCTGCAGAAGAAAATGTGACCTGTACAATGGAAAGCAGGAAAAGGAATGACATAAGAATTTAAGCAAATTAAAAATATAATATCAGCAATAGGGCTTTTAAATGAGCAGTTATGATCAGTACAAATCGGTTATACTTAGTAACTCATACTCTCAACCTGGGTTTAAAAAAAAAGGTTAAACACATTGAGAATAAAAAGACAAATGAACATTAAAAATAGAAGGGTTGGATTGGACAAAGTGACTCACACGTGTAATTCCGACACTGTGAAAGGCTGGCGGCCAGAGGACTGTTTGAGGCTGGGAGTTTGAGACCAGCCTGGGCAAGATAGCCAGACACCATCTCTACAAAAAGTAGAAAAATTGGGCGGCACTTGTAGTCCCAGCTACTCCGGAGGCTGAGGCAGGAGAATCGCCTAAGCCCAGGAGTTGGAGGTTGCTGTGAGCGGTGTGACTCCACGGCACTCTACTGAGGGCAACAAAGTGAGACTGTCTCTACAAAAAAAAAAAAAGTAGAAAAATTAGCCAAGCATGACCATGCCTACCTGTAGTCACCAGCTACTCAGGAGGCTAAAATGGGAGATCACTGGAACCCAGGAGTTTGAACCATGAGCTGTGATGACACCATCACCTTTGCCTGGGTGACAGAGTGAGACCCTGTCAAAAAAAGAAAAAAGGAAGTTGATGTAGTACGAAAGAGAATATAAAGCTAAAAGCACCATAGAGAGGTAGGGATGACATCACATGCCGGTGAAGGAAAGTGAAGAATGGGAAACAACAGCCTCCTCACCTAGCCTGCCAAGGCGACAGGGCTGCAGGGGAGACTAGTCAAATAATAATTGTAGCTACAGGCGATAACACATCTCTCTCAAAAATGGACAGAACCAGCAGACAGAAACTAAGCAGATGTCAAAGATGCAAAGAGATCAATGAACTTGAGCTATGAGATGTACAAAGAATTCCATAGCTAAGAGAGACTACATGTGTTTTCAGATACAGATACAAAATGTTGGTGAAAATAGTCATGCGGTAGGCCAAAACAGGATCAGTATCATTCAGTTTGGCTTCTCCAACAATATTGCAACAAAAATAGAAATTACTAATGCAGAGAGAGTTTTTAGAAAATCCCTTTGCTTAGAAAGAAAAAACTTAACTTCTAAAAACCCTCAAATTAAAAACAAAGTTAATTAATGTTTCAAACTGTGTGATATGAAGGGCGGTGCCTGTGGCTCAGTTAGTAGGGTACCTGCAGGGGGTTCAAACTTGGCCCCGGCCAAACTGCAACAAAAAAATAGCCAGGCATTGTGGTGTACACCTGTCATCCCAGCTACTCGGGAGGCTGAGGGAAGAGATTCTCTTAAGCCCAAGAGTTTCAGGTTGCTGTGAGCTGTGACACCACAGCACTCTACTAAGGGTGACAACGTGAGACTCTGTCTCCAAAAAAAAAAAAACTGTGTGATATGAAAGTACAGCATGACAAAAACGTGGGACATGGTAAGAGAAGTACTGAGGAAGGAATAGAAGTGATGTCTACTCTGGATACGGTTATGAGGAGATGAAGGTGCAGTGAAAGCCAATTATTCAATTTAAGATGCTGGAAATGGAACAACACAGAAAGGGGAGGAAGGGAGGGTGGGAGGGAGGAAAGAGAGAAATAAAAGGAGGGAAGGGAGGAAAACAGTGAAAACAAAGGCATAATTTGGTGAAACAGAAAAAACAAAAGCTGGTTATGGGAATATTTTAATAAGAGAGAGCTCCCTGGCAAAACTGAACAAGGAAAGGACATGAACACAGGACTCCGTGGGCCTATCGGCCCTACATACGAACAAAGACATTCCTACAGCATTTGCTAATACAGTTAAAAGTTGTATAGAATGCATGAATATTAAAGGGGAAATGACACATTGCACACGGGGAAAAACACGAAGAACGAGGACAGCAATAGATACTAAGGAATTGCAATGATTCAAGATCTCCCCTTTCAAAATATCCCAGAGGTGCCTTGACAAGGCAACTCTACCAGGCTGTTTTCCCACTTTGCACAGCTTTTATCAGTTGTCATTTACATACCATAAAGTCCACTCATTCAAACTGCCCCACTCAATGGCTTTACTGTATTTAGGGTTGTGCAACAATTACCATAATCCAATTTTAGCACCATTAGCCATCACTCCCCGCTGTCCCTCCAGCCCCAGCCCACGCAGCCATTGACCTTTCTGTTTCTGAGTTTTGCTCATTCCGGGGACGGGCGCCGTGGAGTCCTTTCCAATCCGCTTCTTTCATTTGGTGTAGCGCTTCACGGCTTGTCGGAGTGGTGGTGCGTGTGTCGTGTTTCACACCTTTTTATTGCCAGATAACGTTCCATCACAGGATCTATCACATTTTGCTTGTCTGTTCATTAGTCAATGGACACTGGGGCCGTTTCCACTTTCTGGCTATTATGAATAATGCTGTTATGGATGTTTGCCCACAAGTTTTCATGTGGACATATATTCTCATTTCATTTGAGTACATCTAAAATACGTTGCTGGGTCACATGGGGACAGTATGTTTAACATTTTTAGAAACTGCCGTTTTTTAAAGCAAGTACACCAGCAAGGTAAGTGTGTCCCAACTTCACATCTTCGTCCCCACTCACCATTGACCTTTTCCATCATAGTCTTTCAGGTGGTCTAAGGTGGTGTTTTATTACAGCTTTTATTTGCAGGTCTTCAAGGGTAAATGATCGTCATTTTCTTTTCATGGGCTTGTTGGCTGTTGATACATCTTCTCTAGAAAAATGTCCATTCAAATCCTTCGCCCATACTTTAATTGGGTTGTCTTTTTATTATTGATGTGCAAGTTTTTTTGTATACTTTGGATACAATCCTATTGTCAAACACCGGTCCGCCCATGAGTCCTCCAGGGCCATCTATCTGCCTTTACGCTAGAATCCTTTGAAGCACAACCATTGTATTCTGAGGAAGTCCAATTTATCAGTCTCTCTGTGATCGCTTGTGATTGTGGTGTTGTAGCTAAGAAATCATTGCCTAACTCAGTGTCACAAAGAGTTATTTTTATGTTTTCCATGAAGAGTTTTATAATTTTGGCTCTTACACTTGGATCTATGACACACTTTGAGTTAGTTTTTGTGTATAGTGTGAGATAGAGGTCTAATTTCGTTCATTTGCATGTGAATATCCTCTTGTCTCAGCACCATTTGTTGAAAAGATTATTCTTTCCCCATTGAATTGTGTTAGCTCTTTGGTCAAAAATCAATTGTCCACGAATGTTAGGGGTTTACTTTTGGCCTCTGAATTCTATACCATTGACCTGTGTGTCTGTCCCTATGCTGAGACCCCACTATCTTGGTGACTGTAGCTCTATTGTAAGTTTTAAAACAAAGAAATGTAAGTCTCTCAGTTTGTCCTTTTTCTAGATTGTTTTGGCTATTCCAAGTCCCTTTTACTTCCAAATGAATTCTAAGATTGGCTTGCCAATTTCTACAAAAATTCGGAAAGATCTTAAGAGGGATTGTATTGTAAATTTATAGAGTATTCCCATTTTAACATCAAGTCTACTTATCCAGGGACACAGGGTGTTTTTCCATTATTTATTTAGGTCTTTAATTTCCTTTTCATCACTATTTATAGCTTTCAGTATATGTATCTTGCACTTCATTTGTTAAATGTATTCCTAAATATTTTATTCTTGTTGATGCTATTCTAAGTAGAATTTTTTTTTTTTTTTGCAGAGACAGAGTCTCACTTTATCACCCTCGGTAGAGTGCCTTGGCGTCATACAGCTCACAGCAACCTCTAACTCCTGGGCCCAGGTGATTCTCCTGCCTCAGACTCCCGAGCAGCTGGGACCACAGGTGCCCGCCACAACGCTCGGCCATTTTTTTGTTTCGGTTTGGCCAGGGTTGGATTTGAACTCACCACCCTCGGCATATGGGGCGGGCACCCTAACCACTGAGCACAGGTGCCGCTCCTAAGTAGAAATGTTTTTAACTTTCATTTTAGATTATTTATTGCTTGTATATAGAAATAAAATTGATTTTTGTATATTGATCTTGTATCCTACAACATTGCTCAACTTGTTTTTGAGTTTTAATAGTTTTTGGGTGGTCTGTCAAATTTTTTTTTTTTTTTGAGACATAGCCTCAAGTTGTCCCCCTGATAGAGTGCCGTGGTATTACCGCTCACAGCAACCTCCAACTCCCGAGCTTAAGCAATTCTCTTGCTTTAGCCTCCCAAGTAGTTGGGATCACAACACCCAGCTATTTTTTGGTTGCAGCAGTCATTGTTGTTTGGCAGGCCCGGGCTTGATTCGAACCCTCCAGCTCAGGTGTATGTGGCTGGCGCCGTAGCCGTTTGAGCCACAGGTGCTGAGCAGGTCTGCCAAATTTTTAAGACATAATTAAGTCTTCTGTACAATTTTTTTCTAGAATACATAAATTTAATAAAAACTGCCTACCTTGTTTTTATGATGCTAGTATCATCTTGATACTAAAATCAGATAAAAGCAACATAAGAAAAGAAAGTATATTTTCAAAGATCCTATATATACAGTAATAGTAATTAAGAGATTACAACATTATTTTTAAACAATACTAAATCATGAACATCTCTATTATGTTTTATTCCCAGAGTGCAAGAATAGATTAATATCAGAAAAATAATTAATGTCTTTCCCTCATCAATTGATTGAAATGAAAAAGTTATATGATGATGTCAGAAAGTCAGCAATGCGAGAAAAGATACTTAATCAAAGTTATCATGCATTTCTGACTAAAAGTTTAAAAATCTGTCAGCAACCTAAGTCATAGAAGAAGTTTCTTTAACTCAACAAATTCACATATCCAAAATCTAACAAATATATACATAAATAAACAGCTTAGCTGTTTCTCTTTAAGTTCCGGAAGAAAATAAGGGTACCCATGTTCATGTCTACATTTAACATAAAAATAGCAGCCTGGCCAATACTGTAAGGAAAAAAAAGCACAAGAGGTATGCATGGAAGGGAAGAGATGAGACCTCGTTGTCTGTATTTGATATGATTGTCCAAGAACCAAATATGTAAGATGCTAGAGCAAGTTAGAAGCTGTTAATGATAACTCTCAAATAAAATAGCATTTCTCTATCCCTGCAATGTCCTACTAGAGATTAAAAGTTAGAAATTAAAAATTAGGATCAAATGGGAGGTCTAGTTTGAGTTCTTTGAGGGTTCTCCATACTTCCTTGCAAAAAGGTTCTATTACTTTGCAGTCCCACCAGCAGCGTAAAACACACTCCACATCCATGCCAGCATCTGAAGTTTTGAGATTTTGTGATGTGGGGCGTTTTCGCTGGAGTTAGACGATATCTCAGAATGGTTTTCATTTGCATTTTCTCTAATAATTAGGGATGATGAGCATTTTTTCATGTTTGTCAGCCATTTGTCTGTCTTCTTAGAGAAGATTCTATTCATCTCTCTTGCCCATTGATACAAGGGATTGTTGGCTTTTTTCATGTTGATTAATTTGAGTTCTCTAGGTTCTAGTTCTCGAGATTTTGTCTGATTCAAAATAGACAAATATCCTCTCCCATTGTGTAGGTTGTCTATTTGCCTTGGTTGTTGTCTCCTTCACTGTACAGAAGCTTTTCAGTTTAATTAAGTCCCATTTGTTTATTTTTGTTGTTGCTGCAATTGCCATGGAAGTCTTCTTCATAAAGTCTTACCTTTAAGTGTTAAAGGATAATACCTTCAAGTGTTTTTCCCATGCTTTCCTTGAGGATTTTTATTGTTTCATACCTTAAATTTAGGTCTTTTATCCATCTTGAATCAATTTTTGTGAGTGGGGAAAGATGCAGGTCCAGTTTCAGTCTTTTGCATGTGGATAGCCAGTTCTACCTGAACCATTTATTGAATAGGGTGTCTTTCCCCCAGTGTATGTTATTGTATGGTCTATCAAAAATCAGGTGGCTATAAGATGTTAGTTTCATCCCCTGGTTTTTTATTCGAGTCCAGATGTCTATGTCTCTGTTTTTATGTCAATACCATGCTGTTTTGACCCCTGTGGCCTTGTAGTACAGCCTAAACTCTGGTAAGCTGTTGCCCCTGGCTTTGTTTTTATTACTAAGAACTGCCTTAGCTATACAGGTTTTTTTCTGGTTCCATGCAAAACAAATAATTATTTTTTTCCAAGTCTTGAAATTACAATGTTGGTATTTTAATAGGAATGGCATTGAATCTGTAGATTGCTTTGGGAAGTAGTTAAATAATATCGATTCTTCCCAGCCATGAGCATGATATGTTCTTCCATTTGTTAATATCTTCTGCTATTTCATTTCTTAGGGTTTTGTAATTTTCTTTTTAGAGGTCCTTCACCACTTTTTGTTAGGTATATTCCTAGGTATTTCATTTTCTTGGAAGCTACTATGAAGGGGTTTGTAGCCTTAATTAGCTTCTCATCTTGGCTATTATTGGCGTATAGAAAGGCTACTGATTTGTGGACATTGATTTTCTACACTGAGCCATTACTGTATTTTCGATCACTTCCAGGAGTCTTGTGGTCCTTTTACCATAAGGACACTTGCACTAGACTGTCTACTGCAGCTCAATTTACAATCATCAAATTGTGGAAACAACCTAAATGCCCACCAACCCAGGAATGGATTAACAAGCTATGCTATGTGTACACCACAGAAAACTATTCAGCCATTAAAAAAGATGGAGACTTTACATGTTTGTATTAACTTGGATGGAAATGGAACACATTATTCTTAGTAAACCATCACAAGACTGGAGAAGCAAGAATCCTATGTACTCATTTCTGATATAAGGACAATTAATGATCTAGTGCAAGGTGGGGAGTGGGGGAAGGGGAGAGCAGAGAGAGGAAGGAGGAAGGAAGTGGGGGATCGTGGGTGGAACACAATTATAAGAGGTATTTTACCTAACAAAAACAATCAATGCAACCTGGTTCAAAAAATAAATCAATAAAACTTATAATGAGAACAAAGATTTAGAAAATAGACAATGCATTCTTGAACCCAGATCTTGGTCTCTAAACGTCATTCCTTTCCCATTGAAAGGAGTTAGAGCTTCTTGGAGAAATGCCTGGACCCAGGGCTGGGAGAGGTGGATTCAGAAAAGGCTGGGATGTGGTCTAGTGCCTGAGAGTCAGGGTGAGCTGGGAGAACAGCGCAACCGTCAAAGATGCGGGAGCCATCTTGTGAGGCCAAATTTAGAGCAATAAAATAAAAAATGGCAGGAATGGACGATTTCCCACACAATAAAATTAACATCCATGAATTCATACGATGTAAAATATAATTGAGCAAATACATCAGTGGTGGATAATAAACAGCTTTTCCTTACAGCACGATCCCAGTGAATAAACAAGAGGAGTGATGGATGCGGGACGTCTCTATTTTGAAAACTCTACCATCTTAATTGTTCCAGGCAAAGAATCATTAGTGGATGTTAAACTTAGGCAAAACTAAGATGAGAAATAGCAGTTTATATAGACCCGAAGTATCTCTCCCCAGTATGCTAATTAGAAAGAGAAGAACCGTAACTATATGAGGAGAAACCTGACAGCAAGCTAACCAGCTCAGCGAAGTACACGAGAAATGTCAGAACAATGTGCCGGTGTGTGATGCCCTGAGCGGGACACAGTCCCACACACGCAAAGGCTTTCCAGGTTTGCCAAATAACAATACAGAAAGCCCAGTTAAATCTGAACGTCAGAGAAGCAGTGAATGCCTGTTCAGTGTGTGTCCCACGCCACACTTCGGTACTCTGTATTTTATCTGTCAACGGTACTTCTAAGGTAGTTGTGACAAAAATGCACCACCTGAATTTAATCACAGGGAAACGTTAGACAAACCCAGAAAGAGAGCTGAGCCAATCTACAGAACAGCGGGCCAGTGACTCTTCAGTTCTTGTATCTGCTATCTGTATAGCGTTCCGTTCATTAACTTGGATGGAAATGGAACACATCATTCTTAGTAAACCATCCGTTCATGGAAGGCAGAGAAATACCGAGGAAGTGCCCCAGGCTGGAGCAGCTAAGGCCGTCCTTGCAACCTGTGTTCCTGGCTTGGATCTGCAGCCAGAAGGTGCCATGAGGCCGCTGGCAAAGCCCGAAAGCAAATAGTGTCGATTAGCAAATAGTGTCACATTAGTGGTGCCGGATCCAGTGAAGTGCTGAAGCGCATATTAGTTAGTTACATGTGGGGATGCTGGGTGAAAGGCGTATAGAGAACATTTGTGTCCTATTTTCACAACTTTGATGTAAGGTGGGAAATTATTTCAAAATGACAAGCTAAAAAGTAAACGTGAATAAAGAAATGAATGATCTGGGCGGCGCCTGTGGCTCATCCAGTAGGGCGCTGGCCCCATATACCGAAGGTGGCAGGTTCAAACCCAGCCTCAGCCGAACTGCAAAACAGAAAAATACCCAGGCGTTGTGGCAGGCGCCTGTAGTCCCAGCTACTCGGGAGGCTGAGGCAGGAGAATCGCCTAAGCCCAGGAGTTAGAGGTTTCTGTGAGCTGTGACTCCACGGCTACTCTACCGAGGGTTATAGAGGGAGACTCTGTCTCTACAAAAAAATAAAAGAAAAGAAATGAACGACCTGAAAAAGCACTCTCTTGCCTGTTCTAAATGCCTTCAAATAGCTTCAACGTAACGTGTTATATAAATTCAGTGCAATATCGATCAAATTCGAGTTGGATTCTCTTAAGGAAGTTATGAAAGAATAAACTTGTACAGAATAGCAGGCCAGTCCACAAGAAGCATGATGAGGAGATTTGCTCTGCCAGGTGTGAAGACAAAATCCCTAATCCATCTCTGATTGTTATTGCTACTGGTACAAGGACAGGTCAAATGGTAGTGGACACAGGGCACAGGGGACGGAGGGCTCGGGAGGCTGTGCCCTGTGATGCCAGCCCCACCCCACTCACTTTCTGGGTTCGAGAATGGCGGGAGCGCACAGGAGAGCCGTCTGGCCGCCCTGGGCTGACCCAAATCACACCTTCCCACAAGGAGCATCCAGGAGAATGTTTACGGTTCAGGAGGCATTTGTGAGGTGCTGCTTTAGATGGTCCAAGCTGGGAGGACAAGGTCATTCTGGGGCCGATGTGTACACAGGCAGCCTGGCAGCGGGAAGAAGCCACGCGCGCTTTGCCTGTGTCACGAAATGGGCAGCCCGGCGGCTCCCGAGTGAGCTGAGTAAGAAGCAGGGCACAGAGTGTAACATTGCACCACCCACATTCATTGAGGACACCCCAACACAAAACCACACACTCATCAAGGAGACACGTGAACAGAACAGGCACATGTTACCGCGGCTGACATTTGCAGGACGGGACACAGGCAAGGCCTGCACAGCCCCCCAAAGACCTCGTGCCACCGATCGGGACGTGACTGACTCGACCCTCTGTGACACTAGATGGGGGGGCAGAGGAATAAGAAGAATCAGGATCTAAAATGATGGTTCGGCTCGGCGCCCGCAGCACAGTGATTACAGCGCCAGCCACATACATCAAGGGTGACGAGTTTGAACCCAGCCTGGGCCAACTAAACAACTGTAACAAAAAAACAGCCAGGCGTTGTGGTGGGCGCCTGTAGTCCCAGCTACTTGGGAGGCGGAGGCAAGAGAATCGCTTAAGCAAGTGGTTCTCAACCTTCCTAATGCCACGGCCCTTTAATACAGTTCCTGTGGGTCTCGACCCACAGGTTGAGAACCACTGGCGTAAGCCCAAGAGTTTGAGGTTACTGTGAGCTGTGACACCACGGCACTCTACCAAGGGCAACATAGTGATATTCTGTCTCCAAAAAAATAAATTCATTAAATAAAGAAATAAATAAAAAATAAAAGGACAGCTCGAGGAGTTGGAACTTCAGACCACACATGTAACCACACGCCTTCACTCACTGTGAGTGCAGCCTGGCCGGTTTTCCCTCGCACAGTGCTGTCACATATGGGGATTAATTGCCCGTAAGGTAAAGTCTAAGAAAAGCTGCTCTTCGGTGTCTCCAGAGCTCCCGGTCTGAGGTTCTGTTGGTCTCTCCAGCCCTCGCGGGGTTTGCTCTCCTGGTTACCACGCTGTCCTCCAGCCCCAGAGACTCAGGGTGTCCTGGCGCCACATGCTCACACCAGCTTATCTTTTTACCCCCCACACGCGTGCCAGGCAATTTCTGTCGTACACCTCGCTTGACACAAATTTACAATTTATGCCATGCTGTCTTGATGTGCCTGATTACAGCATATTAGTGAAAGTTTCCTTCAGCAGCTACTGAATCTCAAGAGTATAATTACTGGAGGTTGTAGTGGTTTGACTCCTTTTCCACCGTATCCATCGGGGGTGAGAGGGATCCGACGATGTGCTGCAGGTTTCTGCATCAGAACTGTCCTTCTGCAGAGGGGTGGGGACAGAGACGAGGGAGCAGTCAGGAGATTTTGAGATAGCCGAGCTTCCAGGAGGATGCGTTTCCCAGCACAGAGCGCTGGCCGTCTTTGAGTGAATTGCCCAAGGAGACTGTGGGCACCCTTCTTGGAACAGCCTTGAAAGTAGGGTAGTAGAGGAAAATAAACTGACACCAGGGCAGACACCCGTGCTTAGGGGCGCCCCTCGCTCCCAGAACAACTGCAGACCACAAAGCCTCACAGGGGAGGAGCAGGGCACGGAGCACGCAGCAGGGGCGCATTGGAGTTATTTTTAATAATCCAAATTCCCTTTTGTCCCCTGCTTTTCATGCTAGCATGTTGGAGGATTTTGCTGAGGTGTATTTTCCTAAGGTTTAGAATGCTGGCCAGTCTTTACACCTCCAGATTAATTGCATTCTCGTATGAAGCGTACTTGAGACTCGAGTGTGCAGAAAGAATCAAATAAAATTCTATACTATCCCATCTCCTGATCCCTGCCACAGCCTCGTAATTATTTCCAGTAAACCCTTTCCTTCCTATCCTTCCACTCCAGCCCATTGTTAGTAATAACGACAGCATGGAAAACTCCATGAAACGAAGCTCGACAAAAGAGGGACAAAATTTAAAAAAAATTAAAAATTTTACAACCGAAGCCTTTAAAAAACGGACAAAACGGAGCAAATCAACATCCTGGAATGAGTGCTCCTGTCACTTCACAAAGGGCAGCCTCCTCTCATGCCTTCTTGCTTCTATCTGCTCCCCCCCTCCAATTAACTGTGACAATTAAGAGACGGGACGTGGAGGCGCATGCACGAATTGCCTGTGCCTTTATTACTGGCAAGGAAGAGCCCATGTGTCAGAGGAGACAGGTGCGAGGAGAGGACAAGCGGCTTCATCTCCACTGGGAAGATGTTGTGGGAACAGGGCCCTGTGTCCCTGGTTCTTGACACATACAAAAACAAAAGAGAATGCACTTCCCTAGGGCTGTACAGCGGAATAACAGAACCCGCCATGGCATCATCGGGAAAGTCACCTTTTCCCTCCGTAGCAGGTGTTTTAGGAGTGGAGGGAACCATGACCTCGCCCTCTGCCTCCTTTTTTCTATGTCTGTGTTTAAGACTAATGGGAGACTTGGCCCATCTTCTCTGCTCTAAAATGACAGGTTGTGATCTGAGGCCTCCAACCTGGTCCCTGGACGGAGGAACCCAGCGCCTCTCTGAGGGCCATGCCAATTTTCATGATGACTGGACAAGCAGTGCTATTTTCATCCCGCCTTTGAGGTGGGCATAGAACACAAAGCAAAACACATCCTGACTTCCTCACCAGGCCGCAGAAATGGTCATACAAGTTCAGTCGAACCTAGTTCTTTTTATCATGTGTTGCAAAAGATGCAATCTGTTAGACATAACAAAGTTAGAAAACCTATGGATGTGACATCCCTAAATGACTGTGTGTGAGTCATGTCCCTTCCGCCCAGACTCTGCAGAAGATGGGCCTGTGTGTCTGACAGGGGTGTTGTGCCCCTGGACTCGGCACAGGAAGCTGTCCCATGCAGGGTGCAGGTACCCACGCCACAGGGCTGGGCACAACTTCCCTGCAGGAAACATGGCACACTGCCCTGGTTCCAGACACAGGTATCGGGCGTTTTTTCACAGCACCATCTCTTTCTTCCTTAAAAGGGTTCTCCTGAATCACACTTAACCATTCAAAAACATTGCTCTGATGGCTTCCCTAATATTTAGACAGCCCAATTTGCATCACTCACCACGTAGACACACATGTACCCATGAGCAACAGCAGCGAATGCCCAGGAGAGGAGTGTCTATCCAGGGAGCCCAGGTTGGTTTGCAGAACCATGCCTCTCGGGTTTTGCTGCTTTTCAACATTTACTTGAGTGTTCTAGAGACAGCCAGCGTGAATCAGGTTGTGGGCAATTTCATCAGAAAAGTGGAAAAGCAAATGCATACCCATAAGTGACTCTCCCTGGCCCTGGAGGTAGGAGGCTCAGTCCTGGCTTACCTGAGACCCCAGGGCAGGTGTCCTGAAAACCACTGGGTGAAGGTGCTGGAGACCCCTCTCTGCTGGGTTCCCATTTCTGCTCTCCGAAGGCCTTTTCTTCACATGCCTCCGGCCCTGAGACCCTCCTGGCTGCTTGGCCGGGAGTCAGAGGGCAGTGGCTGATAAACCAATTCACACTCAGGTGCTAATGGGTGGTAATGACTTCAGGGTGCTGCATTTCAAAAGCACATGCTAGTGCAGAAAAACCCTTTAATCTGAGTAGATGAATGTTTAATAATGCAATTCCACAAACTGGTGCAGACAACACCACTCAGTTCATATTCCTGAGGTCTACCCTGCGTGTTCATAAAACCAAGTCAGGGTCAGAGCACATGCGTTCCTTCGTTGGTCCAACAGACTTTTCAATGAAAGCCTCCCAAGTAGTAATTATGAGGGATGCAAAAGGAAAAAAAGACATGGTGCCTGAAAGAGCCTCCCAGCCAGAGAAACCCAAGGAGGGGTAGATTCAGATAATGTGGAAGTGTCCACTGCTATGACAAAGACAGGACCAGGGGCCCTCAGCTACTGGTGTCCAGCCCTCTAATCTGAGACCAGTGGCCCCAACCTGTCTAACGTGGCTTAGAGGGTTTCTCCAACTCTGGGGTGCTGGTGCGTTCACCAAGGAAACAGACCGTCCCCATGCACGGGAGCAGACAATTGCGTTAGCACTCAGCTTGACAACAGCCTGGCGTCACTGCAGAGGATGTCTGCGCCCACAGCCAGGACACACATCTGCTCTGGGAAGTCTGGATTTTGTCTGTGGGGGATAGGTCATTTTGCATTTGGGACAGCACCCCACAAACCCGTGAATGAGACTGACAAGTTCAAATTTCAGCTCAATGGACATACAGTCCCTAAGCTCAGAGGTCGTGGCCCCACTGTCCCTCCAGGTGCCCCTCACCTGCCACCTGAGCAAAGGGCCTAACAGGACCATCCAGTGGACCGACAGTGGACGCCACTCAAAGAGCCAGGAGGCTTCTCCTCTGTGCTTCCTTTGGTGGTAGTGGGGAGGGGCAGGTTGCTTGGGGCCCTTAGAGACCATACAGAGAACAGTCCAGCCAAGTCATTTGTAATATACATATGTCCCAAAGTGTAAAGAGCCAGCAGAAGTATTAAGTAAATGTTTAATACTTTACCATTAATATTTTCATTTAAGCTGTATTTACGCTGAGCTACAACTGTGGTTTCTTATAATCTTTTTATATGCAAATTTGGCAGAGCACCAGGCCCTTGTACAATCAAGCTGTTGGAGATGCACATTGTATAAGGGCGGCCGTGCAGAGGGGCAGAACACTGAATTGGAAATCAGGAAACCAGAATTCTGGCCCTGGCTGTGTGATTAACCTCTTTGAGACTCAATTTCCATATCTTAAAAATAATGTTAGGTTAATGATCTCAGAGGTGCTTTTCAGTTCTAAAATCCAATGACATGGAGCATAATTTGACTATTTAAAATTAGTGCAGGCATCAGTAATTACTGCAGCTTTGGTTTTATGATTTACTGCTGATCACGGACATATCGTGTATTTGACGCCAATTTTTTAAAGGAATACAACCTCTAACCAAAACATTATTTGAGAAAAATAACCAGCTAAACCCCAAATGAAATTGCTTCTATTTGTCTTAACACATGATAACTTCATGTGGTTCAACCTAATATTACCTTTTTCAAAAGTGTACATTTTAAGGCAAGATTGCCAGATGTAAGGTGGTTTTTACAAAGTACATGAAAATCTATAGTGAGCATAGCAAAGAGAAAGAGGGTATCGCACACTATTCACTATAATTTTCACGCCTTTTAATGCCTTAACAATGAATAAAATAAACCTTTTCCTTCTCACATTGTCTTCCTATTAAAAAAGTCACGTCCCAGTTTGCAGAGTGCTTTGCAGTCTGAAGCGGTTCCTACATGCCCTATTTCATAGCACCCCTAAGAAATGGTGATGGCATCAATGTCAAGAAGAGGAAACTGAGGGCCAAGGAACTTAGGTCACCTGCTCAACTTCAGGGTGGAGTTGGGATCCGAACAGAACTCAGAGGCCCTTCTGCCCGACGTCCAGCAGATGAATATGAACACGCAGAGAAAGTCACAAGCCTCTTAATTACCACTGAACGAGCTGCAATGGAGGGTGACTGCATCCAGCCATGGGGGAGACTCATGAGACAGTCGCCACATGGAGGAAGGGCCGTCTTCTTCTTCGAAGTTTGGTGTCACCAACAGGGCTGCTGGAGCGCACGTCACAGCACCTCCTGGGGCTTCCAGCTGTCCATGAGCCACAGAAACTTCGGCGTCCCCACCAGTGCCCCCTGCCAAGGAGGCGACTGGCCCCACTTACCAGCAAATGGCTTTCTGAAAATGTCTCGGACACGGAGATGTTGTCAGGGGACGACACATTTCCAGCAGGAAAAAAGGTGATAATTTGCAAATGTTTTCAGACAATAAACAAGAAAATCCCATGAAGGTTATGTCGAACAG
>CAUYON010114649.1:0-19542 GCA_963573935.1 Arctocebus calabarensis | reverse complement strand
CGACTCTACTTCAAGATGCAGAATAGGACAATGAATTTTAACCTAGACATTATAAATTGACAATGGTATCCCAGTTTAGAATATGGAAAGACTGATCTAGAGGAATGGACAACTGGTTGCACCTGAAAATCAAGTAAAGGGACTTTTTCCAGCCAACAGGCAGGAGTTCTCTTTCTGTGAAGTGATCTTTACCATTAAAGGGATGGAAAACACAGTCTAGTGTCCAGCAGGCCCACATAATGACAGTTTTTGTAATTCAAAATATTATGCACTTTTAAAAAAAAATCTTAAAACAGGGATCTTAATGTCCTCCTTTGTTTTCCTTTGCTTTACTCTTCTACTTTAGAATATTTTCTTAAAAATCACTCAAAGGACTGTGAGGAAAGGCTGTGGTACCTGACCTTGTTGAAATCAAGGCCCAGCACTGTACCACAGTCCTGTTTACAGATTATTACAGTGAACTGAGTGGGCACCGAGGCTTCACCAAAGAGGTACTTTGTTGTTGTTATTGTTGTCGTTTATTTTTAAGAATAATTATACCAATTTTAAGAACATTCCTCTACCTGCCCCCAAACACCCAAACAAAATTTGGTGGTGTTGCCTTCAAACAAGAGAAGTTTTGTGTCATTAAGATGACAGAAGAACTTTTTTAAAAATGTTAACTGTCAAGTATACTATTCACAGTTAGGAGACTGTTAATCTATGCTAGATTGTCATTTTCGCCCCTTCTCCCACAAAAGGTTTACTGATAGTCCATGTCATAGGTTATAGCTGTCCCTCTAACCATACTATGAAAATGCAGACACCCAGTGTGAAAAGGAGCACTTGTGGGTATCACTGACACCATTCATGTTTTACTAATAGGTGAGTAATCAGCATATCTAGAATTACCTTGCATTGCCTAAAATCACATGTATATAGTGAATGTTATATAAATATACCTGGCAGGTCTGTTTAATTTAATCAAATAAAGATAACAAATACTTTGTTTGGCTGGCATATATTAAATTATTATATGGAGAAACTGGTTGATTCTTATTTCTTTCAGTTGAAAAACACAAAAACACTAAGCATAAAAAAACACATTGTGGTACGCCTTGGTTTCTAGTTCTGGGTATATGTATTAATCTTAAAGAGTGATATAAAGTCACAGTTTCGCATGTAGGAAAACATTTGGTTAGAATAGGATGAGTATCTTAAGCAAAATTTTGTAAGTTTTTTAAGTTCCTAAGCAACATGTATACAATTTGTTAAGATTTATACTGAACATTCTACCTTGCTTGAGGTCTTCTGCTCTATCAGAACTATTCATAATACAGCATCTGTCCCTATCATTACTATCATAATATGGATTATTTATTAGCCTGTGTACCACTCTTCTGAGTCTAACAAATACTGTGACTAAAATGCATGCACCTTGTTGAAGAGAAGTTTTATTAATCTCCACTGTAATATCTGTGAAATATTGCATTATTCCATCTTTAGAGAGTCATTAGTTCATTAGTATCAGCATGTGTCCTCTGAATAATGAAGCAACATTTCAGCAATTCTGTTAACCACACCATTAAAGACATTTTTAGAAGTGCTGCAACATGGTGGAAACCTAGTACTTTAATAATTTCTTGTGATATTTATTAGAGCATTAAGTGTACACCACAATAGTACAGTATATATAGTCCTTTAAGACCAGAAAGTATGTTAATTGCACCATCATTAAGCAGTCCATCATATCTTTTCTTATTTGTTAAGAGTTGACTCTTTTTTGTTTTATATTAAATATGTACCATTCCTATTGTGGTAGCCATCTTTCTCTTTATAAAATATCTCTTCTTTTAAAAAGTATCCTAAAAAATTAATTTCAAATCCCATCTTGGATGCAAAGTGTCCATAAGACCATTCAACAAATATTTATCTAATCCTACTTACTAGTGCTGCTACAACTAGTCATGATATACATTCCAGACTCTCCCATGAATTTTTATTGGGCCAGCCTCATTGTCCCTAGGATTTCCCTTTTTATGGTTTACTGATTACTTCTCTTTTTAATTACCAACCCCTAGTCCAAATGGGGACTTTAAGAAAAGTCATTTTGGAGCCCAGTCAGTATCTCTCTAGCTAGTCTGTTAGTCTTCAATAAAGTGATAACCCCTCTTCAACCTGCCTGATCCTATAAAGAGGAAAAACTCATATTTGGAGTACTAATGGTATTTCTCCAAAAGGGAACTGTTCTTCTGTCCTGTGGTTCTAGGAGACCACTTCACTGTGCAACAGTTTTGTATGCACTGTGGATAGAGGATATTTTTATTCTGAAGTGTGAAATTTAGGTAAAAATATTTTGTGCAGTGGTAACTAATTACAAAAATTCCAATTTGATGCCCTCAGGTAGAGGTAAGAAAACTATCCTTGCCTTTGCAATCTGTAACATTAACTAGTTGACAAATTTATACTTTGTAGTAACTAAAATATATTTAATTGGGGACAAGAAGTGGCAGAGAAAATAAATGCATCATTACAACATTCTGCTTTTGAACTCAGGAGGTTGCAAGGGAGTCAGTGCACCACGATTTTTGTTAACCATGTTCCAAAATGTGGAACGTTTCTTTTAGAAATGGAAGTGTTCCTAAACGTTTCATTACCTTTGGATCACAAATGAAAATATTTCAAGGCTGAATGTATTTAGTGGGCTGATAATCAATACAAATAGAAAGGAGAGCTTTTCATATCTAAGGACTTAAAAACAAACAGATAAGAAATAAATTTCTAAATGTATTAAAAAATTGTAGCTATTTTTACTCTTCCCAGTCCTCCAAATGTATTTTAAGACTACAGATTACCAGAAACTACACGAACATCAAAAGTTTGCTTAATTAAAAGTTTTCGGGCATCAAATTATGTTTAGTAGATCACTACTCTTAACAATTCAAGGATGCTTAATGGATCTATGTTTAGCAAAGAGCGTGCCACAGCAGGGCAATCAACGGAACAGTCTTAATGAACAAGTACTTCTGTTAGTTGATGGCTAGATTATGGTTCTAAATTCTTCATTAATTTTTTTTCATAAATCAAAAAATTACCTTATATAAGCAAAAAATTAGTTGGTATTATCATGATCTCATCTTAATTCTCAAGTTCATCTTACCTTAACCTTCTATTTCACTGTTTGCCTTTTAAGATGACAATTTAAATTCAAAATTTTAAGTGGCTCAGCAAAATAAACGGGGGAGGGGTATTGTACATATTGAGGAAAACTTTTGTTTTCCTTCAGATTTAGAAAGAAACAATTTAACCATTTATTTCTTGGTATTCTGCTGCTGTGGATAGGTTTGCTTACCTTTTTAACCTATACTGTGTGTGACTGTTTGTACAACTGGGGTCCTGTTTTGCACATTAATCTTTACCAGTAAATAAACATCATAAGGTTAATATTGGTTTGGCTAAAAGAGAGTATTTAATGCAGTAAAATATATAAGGGAATATGATAACTTCCTTCAATGTATTTCTCTTTCAGATGTCTTACTAACTTTTAAAATCATTTCATAACCCCTTATAAGTGAGCCAACAAAATACTTTGAGCTCTACTTCAGAAGCATGAAGTCAATATAATTCTAAACAGCAAAAGCACTTGTAACTTGTTTTGTAAATTTCATGCCTTATTTTTCATTTTTGACACCGTAAAGTGCATTTTCTGTCGACTGTGAGCAAATTCCCTGTTGCCTTTAATGAAAATAGTGCATTAAGTAGCCAACTGCTGCAGATTTATAAAGCAAGTTAGCTAAAGGTGGGTCACATTGGACTACCACTCACACAAGATACATAACAGATGGAAGGTACATGTGGTGTGGCTTAGGGAGAGCGCACCTGTGCCAGATGCATGCCACTTTCAGTAGCTGCCAAATGTGCCTTTAATTAAGAACATCTCTAATTTTTTCCTTCAGATCAAGTCAGCATTTGGGGGCGGGATTAGGGCAGGGGACTTTGGGGTGCAAATATCTGGTGGAAACACCAGAGAATTTGTTTGTCAAAGTGACATGTATAATTTTAGTTGAGATGTGTTTGTGTATATATGTGTATTTGCCTTTGTTTAGTAGCACAGTTATTTGCTAAAATAATTGTCAAAAAATTGATCTGTCAGTCTTACTTTGATGTAAGAATAAAGTGTGGTCTATACATATATTATGGCCTTTGTACCTAACCATGTTCGTAGGTAATCTTTGTACTCTGTGTGCAGCAGTATTTGGTTTGCATTTAAAGTGAAAATAATGGCTGTTATTTTTCTGGCATTACTAAGATAAACCGAAAAATAATAAAGAAAAATGCCTTATGTAGCCCACAAGTGTATTATTTTGCATGTATTCATTTAGAGGACACTATTTTTAAAGTCATTAGTGATTCTCATTTAGCTCATACTTGCCATATAGACTTTGGAGGCACTTTTTCTTATATCAAGTTATTATAAAGGATTAAAAAATACCTATTTCCTTCTATGTTAAATCCTATGATTATAGTGAGTAGGAGGCCCTTAGGATGAAAATTAGTAATTTAAATGATCTTGGGGCCAAGTGCAGTGGCTCATGCCTATAATACCAGCATTCAGGGAGGCCGAGGCAGGTGGATTGCCTCAGCTCATGGGTTCAAGACCAGCCTGAGCAAGAGCAAGACCCCATGTCTCTACAAATAGCCGGGTGTTGTGGCAGGCACCTGTAGTCCCAGCTTCTCAGGAGGTTGAGGCAAGAAGATCTGCTTGACGCTATAAATTTGAGGTTGCTGTGAACTGTGATGCCATAGCACTCTACAAAGGGTGACAAAGTGAGACTCTGCCTCCAAAGACATAAATAAATAAAGTGATTGTGGGTTGCCTGTATGAAGTTTCTGAGGGCTGAGACATTTATAATTTGTAAGAGAAGTTTTATGATATCCCAATTCCCTGAGGCAGCTTGACCTTTGGCAGTTGGCAAAGGCATGAAATGATAGAGTTTAAGGTTGTAACTTACTGTGCAAATTTGAGATCATTTAAAGTGGACTAAAAAATGTTGAAATTGATGAATCCTTAGTGATCCAATCACCTTATTTAGAAATTAAGGCAAGTGAGGCTCAGAGATGTTAGACGGCTTTGCCTACATCATGCGGCCATTAAGTAATTGAGACATTGATGAGGGGCATCACTGACTCATTGAGGCCTAGTATTTGGAGGACTGCTCTCAGGGATAACTAAAATTAATTGGATATTTCGTTCCACCCCAGATTAAAGACACAATTATCATTGATTTATACAAATTCATTTGGTAGCCCACTGAAAATCCAATCATGTATTGAGTATATTCTAGGGGGTCAATTTAGAAATGATGTTAACATTGATATTAGTCAAACGTGATACAGAATTTGCTCTTGAAATGGCACTTTTGAGCTTTAATCAACTGCTTTTTTTGTTTGAGGGTTTTTTTTTTTTTTTTTTTACCTATTTTAATGACATTAGGTCATCACAGATTCAAGGTACATTAAGTCTGTATGGTACAGCCTACAGTTAAGCTTGCCTTTTGGCAAATGCAAACAGCTTCTAGAGACGACAAGGGCTTTGATAAAGTGAAATTCAAGAAAAGCAATTTATGGCCATTCTAACATGTCAGTGTTCTTTTTTTTTCTTTGAGACAAAGCCTCAAGCTGTCACCCTGGATAGAGTGCTGTGGCATCAAAGCTCACAGTAACCTCCAATTCCGGGGCTCAAGCGATTCTCCTGCCTCCACCTCCCAAGTAGCTGGGACTACAGGCACCCGCCACAACACCCGGCCATTTTTTAGTTGCAGCCATCATTGTTGTTTGGCTGGCCGGTGCTGGATTCAAACCCACCAGCTCAAGTGTACATGGCTGGAGCCTTAGCTGCTTGAGCCACAGGCGCCGGGCCACACGTCAGGGTTCTTAATTATTGCAGGCAAGAAAAACTATAGTCCATGTAGAAGCTAGTTTCTGCGTTAATAACTTATCAAGAAAAGGAAGAATCAATTAATAGTGTAAAACAACAAGCAGATGCTTTGGAACCTTATCTGTGGTTCCATTTGGTTCCATTATTACATGAGTGACTTTGGAGAAATTATTTAGCTAATCTGAGTCTGTGTCTCATCAATACAGGGAGGTTAACATCTATTTGGGTCTGTAATGAGATTTAAGGTTATATGTAAAAAGCACAAGACCTTTCACAGCGTAGATGCTTAATAAATGGTAACGAGTTATAAGGGATATGTTTTCAAAGTTGACCTGCTTTTAGGTATTTTTTAAGAAGTTGGTTGTTTATCCTAAAGTCCCCATAATTTGATTCTTTACTATGTAGTTTTCTTTGGTGATTAACATCACTTAGTTTTGAGTGGCCTTAGGTTATAAGTATTTGAAAAGAGGGTGGCGCCTGTGGCTCATTGAGTAGGGCACCTGCCCCATGGCAGGTTCAAACCCTGCCCCGGCCGAACTGCAACAAAAAATAGCCGGGCATTGTGGTGGGCGCCTGTAGTCCAAGCTACTCCGGAGGCTGAGGCAAGAGAATCACCTAAGCCCAGGAGTTGGAGGTTGCTGTGAGCTGTGACGCCACGGCACTCTACCAAGGGGCGAGAAAGTAAGACTCGTTGTCTCTACAAAAAAAAGTATTTGAAAAAAGCCAATCTCCAACAAATGCAACCAGTGTAACCTGGTTTCTTGTACCCTCAATGAATACCTAACAATAAAAAAAAAAAAATTAGAATAAAAAAAGAAAAGAACCAATCTGACTCTTCAATATTCAACAAATACTCATTGTTCCAGGTACAGTTCTGATGTTAGGAATGTGGTGATGAACAAAACAGACAAAAATCCATACCAACATGATGTTTATAATCTAGTAAGCACATGCAGACAATAAGAAGTAAGTATAATATAAATAGATTATATGTAAGGATATTGTAACTGTTCTAAACAAAAAAAGGATATGGCATCTGGGCCATAGGGAGAAAGGAAATTTAAAAGGGATGGTTGGTCAAAGTTGTCTTCATCTAGACGGTGACATGAATAAAGGCTTGAAGGAGACATGCATGTGTCTGAGAGAAGAACATGCTAAGTCATGGGGCACATTCTTTTTGAATAGCCTATTCAAAAGCCCAGAGGCAAAAGCATACTTGGTTATCTAAGGAATAGCAAGGCTGCCTGTGTGTAGAGAGAATAGAAAGAGATGTTGTCAACGATGTAATAGGCCCAGATCACTTAAGTCTTTGAAAGTCATAATGACTTTGACTTCTGTTTGATAGAAATCAAGGGTTTGAGCTAAGGAGTGCCATAATCTGATTTATATTTTAAACAGATTGCTTTGGGAATGATTAAAGGTTAAAAGAGGGAATTAGAGAGGCTAGCCCAACAGAAAGTGGCTTGGACCAGGGTAATAGCAGTGGAGATGGTGAGAAGAAATCAGAGTCTAGATATGTTTTGAAAGAGAGCCAATTTGCTAACAGTCTGGATGTGAGGTATAAGAAAAACAGAACTTTCAAGGATGATTTCAAGGTTTTTGGCCAGAGGATCTGGAAGAAATTCTTTTTTTTTTTTTGTAGAGACAGAGTCTCACTTTATCGTCCTGGGTAGAGTGCCGTGGCATCACACTGCTCACAGCAACCTCCAGCTCTTGGGCTTAAGCGATTCTCTTGCCTCAGCCTCCCCAGTAGCTGGGACTACAGGCGCCCGCCACAGCGCCCGGTTATTTTTTTGGTTTTTTTTGCAGTTCGGCCGAGGCCGGGCTTGAACCCGCCACCTTCGGTATATGGGGCCGGCGCCCTGCCTGCTGAGCCACAGGAGCCGCCCTCACAGAATGATTTTTAATAAACACCACTTCATTGAAAAAAAAAATCAGGCTTTGATTATTATATATACTTTATGGTTCTACTTTTTCTTTTTCTTTTTTTTCACAGCTTTTGGCCAGGGCTGGGTTTGAACCCGCCACCTCCAGCATATGGGGCCGGCGCCCTACTCCTTTGAGCCACAGGCACCACCCCTTATGGTTCTACACTATACAGTTGGTTTCAATTTGGATCATCACTACATTGTTTTGGTTAAGCATGATGGTTAATGTTAATTTTATGTGTCACCTTGGCTGGGTCACAATGCCAAAATAATTGGTCAAACATTCTTCTGGATGTTTCTGTGAAGGTGTTTTTGGATGAGATTAACATTACCTTGGGGACTTTGAGTAAGGCAGGTCACTCTGCCTAATGTGGGTGGGCCTCATCCAATCACTCAGAGGCCTGAATAGAAAAAAAGACTGCTCTCCCCGGAGCAGGACAGAATTCTGGCGGCACACAGCCCTTTGCACTCAAATTGCAGCATCAGCTCTCCTGGGTCTCTAGACTACCTGCCCACCCTACAGATTTCACACTTGCCAGCCTCCATAATTGTGTGAGCCCCTTCCTAAAAATAAATTTCTTTATACACATCCATACATGTCTTATTAGTTCCGTTTTTCTACAGATCCCTGACTATTCTATTAGATTATATGAACTGGGTTGTTGCAGCAACGATTGCCCTATCTGGCATAGCCCAAGATCACTCGGGCATCAGGAGAAACACACGAATTTACATCAGTTAGTTTGGAGCGCAGCTGCTCCCAAACCTGTGTTTTAACACGGTCTGAGGGGAACGGCGGGAGTTGCTAAGCAGGAGCCATCAGTGGCATGGAGTATAGGACTGGCTGTGTCCACATGAACTTTTTTATTTTCATAACACATGGGCAGGAGTCACAAACCCCGTGGAAGTTCAGATTGTAGCAATAGCTGCCACTGGACTCAGGCAGACATGTGACAAGGCTGGGCCTAGTGGACAGGGAAGTATTCAATGCAGCCCTCCTACCCGCTGCCCTCCCCAGGGGGAGAGTGTGCTCTCATCAGATGCTGGGGCTAAAATCCCTCTACTGCCATGACACTGGCAGGTCCCATTCTAGCACCTGTAATGTCACCTTTCCCACTCTAGTACCTGTAATGTCACCTTTCCTCACAACACGGCCAGACTTTTTTGCTATATGGGTCAAGTGTGGAAGTAACAAGGGCATTTTCACAAAATTTACAGAATGCCACAATAGTGGCTGTGTGAGCCACTTCAGGAGGATTCAATGAGTCATTCACTCAACCATTGGTCACCATTGTAATCGCCTAGGGCCTTCCCGATCCAACAAGAAAATCCAGATGGTTGACCCAGAATTAAGCTTGATTCTCCTAGGTTCGTTCTGACTGGGCTGCCACTCAGAAGGTACATACATGCTGACCTGGGCTGGTATAGCTTTTAGGGGAAAGCAAGAAATGTTATGCTCAGGAATGGTTAGAGTAGAATCTCTCTCTAGAAAACATATTTTCAAAATTTGTTTGGGTAACTCCCCACCCCTTTTTGTTCTGATCATTACTGAAGAGGAGATGACCCTATTATGGGGATGGCTACATTCAGTGTCAGCCCAAAGGACCACAGACTGAGCGGCTTAGACAGGCTTTTCCTCCCACAGTTCTGGAGTCTGGAAATGAAACTGCCCTTAATTAATGAAAATAAAGGTTGGAACTGTGGTGGGGACCTGAACTTTGCAAAGGCACAGGTATAGTTAAAATATATGTATATATAACCAGTCATTGTTCCCTAGCTTGGCTTCCTTCAATCGTTTACTCCTGAGGAGTCACATAGCTGATGGTTATAATGATTCTTAGCTTTTTTCATTGCTTCCACATCACCCTTGCGAAACCTAAGGCTAGTTTTTGAGGTATCTTCCAGTCCCTGCATTCCAGTGGAATGGCTGACCCACTCAGACCAATGGCTTATCCCAAGGAACTGACCCAAGTGGCCTCGAGGACCCCACCCCTAGTCACTGACTCAGCACAGAAGATATTTTCTATATCTCCATGGCTCTGCCCCAAAGCCAGCCAATCTATATTTAAAAATCCTGTCTCCCAAATTCTTACAGAGAAAGATTTGAGAATTTCCTCTCATCTCCTCAAATGGCGCTTGCAATATTATACTCGTTCTCTGCTAGAACCTCTGCTGTCTCAGTGTACTGGCTTCTTCTTGAACACTGGACAATGGTCCTGGTTGGGCTGTGGTAGGAAGTTAATAATCAAGGTACGAGCAAATTTGGTTTCTGGTGAAGGTGATGGCCAACTTCTCGTAGCGTCCTCACGTGGCCCTTCCTCTGTGGTCATGCAGAGAGAGAGAGCTGTCTGGTGTAGCTTCCTCTTGTGGTAAGAACTCCAGTCCTATCAGATCACAGCCCCACCCTTATGACCTCATTTAACCTTGATTACCTCTAAAGGCCTATCCTCTGACACAGTCACATTGAGGGGGGGGTCAAGGCTTCAGCGTATGAATTCTGGGAGGACACAGTTTAGTTCACAACAGTGACCAAACTGTTTTTCTAAGGTGTGTAGATAAGGAAGAGGTAATGGGGCAAACTGAAAATGTCTATAAGTCTTTTTTTGAGGAGTTATTCTAATGCTCGATACAGCAGAGGAGGGTGGGAGAGCTCCATCAAATACCTAACTCTGAGCACCTTGTTGCATGCCCTCACAACAAAAGGTGCATCATAGACTAAAGATAGATGGTCTAGAAAGCTGAAAACTAGACACATTTTCCTTCGGGAGCCATGAGCCGGTCGCACAGCTACTGCACTCCCAGTTCCCAGGACAGTGCCTAGCACATCACGGGAGCTTCATAAATTAAAATACATTGGGTTTTTTTTTTTTTGTCTATCCTTATATATTTTTCCTCTAATTCCTTTCAAGTCTTTTTTTCCAGTTCGCTTAGCTGGGTTTTTGTCCTTCCTGCCCTTTATGTTCTCATAATATTTTTGGCCGGCTGTTTCTCCCTTGGACTAATTTCCATTTTGTCCATATTTTCTTTCCTTTTTCCACCTTTTCTCCCTAAGCTCATGTTCCACCTGCTGACATCTTATCATCCTTTCTCTGAGCTCACTTTGTAGTCTTTCTTCTTAAAGGTGAACATTTCATTGTGTTTTAAAATGCATGGTGATTGCTTGGTCAGCTTTTGTCTGCTCTACGGGCACCATATTCCTGTTGAGAATCCCACCTCTGCCATTTCCTTTCCCCATCCCTTTCCTGTGTTTGCAGAAGTCCTTCAAGGCTTCCTTTTTGATGACTGATTTTGAATGAGTAGAGTTTTTCCTGGACCTGCTCTTTGCTGAAGTGTCATATGAGAGGAGTCAGGGCCATGTTCTCAGTGAGCTGGAATTTTCCTTAGGACCCAGAGTTTTAAACGTGAGCTTCATCATCTTCTCAGCTTAAGCATGTCTGGGCATGTTTGGAAACCCAGAGATACTGGCTTATTTGATGGGGGGTTACATAATTTGGTTTTCACTTATTTGTTGTCTAAATGATGAGGAAGGAAGTTTGTATCCTGGCAGGCAAAGACTATGCACACATCTGCTCCACAGGACCTGTCAAAGCAATCTGCAAAGAGGAGCTATTGGCAATGGCAGACAGAGCTCTGTCTCAGGGCCAGAGGCCCAGGTGAAATGCCACAGCATGGCAGACAGGATAGGATCTTTTCCATACGCCTGCCAAGAGTTAGGACTATCTCAACTGAAATCTTAGGTTCCAGGGACAAAACCAGCCCTGACTGCTACGCACAAACCCCCACTGAGCTAGAACCTTGTGAGACCCAGTTAAGAGTCTAAATGTTTGGACATCTTAAGCAGAGAATAATCTAGTGTATATAATATGGACAAAGGGAAAACTTAACATCTAGACTGTATAGATGGGGTCACTTTGGAGATTTCTACATCTCTCCAGGACTCAGTTTCAGGAATCATCTTGGAATCCTGTTCAGACTCAACTTTTCTGGAGAGAGAGGATCTCATGTTTATTAATAATATGAAGAAATAATCTTGGAATCCTGTTCAGACTCAACTTTTCTGGAGAGAGAGGGTCTCATGTTTATTAATAATATGAAGAAATAACTAAAATATATTAGCTACCCAGGGATAATGCCATTTATTTTGATCTTGCTTTTGTAGAGGAAATGCTGATGCAGTATCACACTTGTGCCTGCTGTCTCTAGAGAATTCCTGAACAGTTGCATTGACTCCAAGTTAAGATCAAAGAAAACAAATGACAGCAACAGTCAAGCATCATAATCAGAAACTCTATATTCTTTGTCCACGGGTAAAAAACAATCACCCTCTTTGCCAGGGGTTTCTATTTAAAATAGGACATATCTCTAGAGATAACTATTTCTTTTTTATAATCTTTTTATAATCTGGGTTATCCTGGCTATTAAAAGTAGCTACTTTAGCTACTGAAAAGATTTGATATCAACTCAATCATCTTGTTTCAACCTTGAGTTTTTGAGTTTTCCTTTAGCTACTGAAAAGATTTGATATCAACTCAATAATCTTGTCTCAACCCTCCAACCCCACTGAGTTCTGGGAGCTCACTTGAAATGCTTTCTCAAAACTTGCCTAAAGCTAACCTAACAATCTCAAGAATTTGGAGGGGAGTCAATTAATTTGGTAAAAGGATTGGTAATTGGACCTAACTGAGAAAAGAGAATTCTTGAAGAGGAAAAAAAGATGTTATACTGAGAAATTAAAGCCTCAAGGGAAGCAATTACCCTTGAGATTTTATTCAGGAAATGACCACCAACGATACTGACTACCTACTATGTGTCAAGCCATGTGTGTAAAGTTAAAGATTCCAAAAGAGGTGAGACAGGGGCCCAGCCATTAGGCACTCATTGAGCAATAGAGAAAGTATTTGAATGTTTCAGGAAATCATCAAGAACAAGGTCACCATCTGTTATATTTGGATTGCCTCTTCACACCTGTGAAAGAAAAAGGAAGGAAAAACAAAGATGAAATTTAAAAACATTACTGATCCTACCACCAGAAATAATCACTGTTAACAATCTTATCATTTTTGTAGGTATGTTGGATATAAAAACAAGCACTAATATTGATTAAATGTGTTCCATGTGCCAGGGACCATGCTAGACTCTCATTTAATCTGTACATCAGCCCTATGAAGTGGGTACCATCACTCCCCCCATTTTACAGATAAGGAAGTTTTGAGAGGTTAATCTTCCCAAAGTCTCGAGGCTAGTGAGTGGAAGAGGTTGGATTCACCCAAGATCAGTCTTACTCCCAAGCTTTTGACTGGCCCAGGATGAGAAGAACCAGCAGCAAAGCATTTGTCTTTAGAGGGGGCAAGACAATTTCAAACACAGCCCAGTGGCTAATGACTGAGATTTGGTTTTCAGGACATTCATGTCTGATACCTGCGGAGAGACAAGTCCTGAACAAGGGGTACCCTTAAAATAAAACAAAGCAAAACAAAGCTTTGGTCTCTTGTAGGAGCTCTGTAATAGTAATGCCAAGGGAAAAAGGCATTCTTTGTCAGCCTGGGAGGAGAGTACTGTGCTGACTTGAAAGCAGCGCCGGCTGAGTTAGTGCTGCCACCTGGTGGAAGTCATGGTGTAGGACACTGTGTCCTGCAAAACCAGTCCTGGGAGACGCTCCTTGGAATAGAGAAAAAAAATGTCTGGAGAGAAATTTGCGAGAAAAAAGTTGGAAGACTTGCAGCAGCAGATAGGAACAAGCATTGTTCAAATTCTCCCCAAATCCTTGTTAAGGCTTGGAGAAACTTAGGTTATGTATTTTCCTGTACTTAAAAACTGTTTTCTTTTATGCTTTGTTATAATGAAATTGCTTCTGATGTTCACATACCTTAAATACTTAGTAAATAATAAATAAATACATAATATAGTTAGTTGTTTTCAGGAGTTAGTTGACTTGAATCTAAAGTCAAGAACAAGGCACAGAGTAAATGATCAAAAAGTACTCTCTGGGGCAGCGCCTGTGGCTCAAGGAGTAGGGTGCCGGCCCCATATACTGGAGGTGCCGGGTTCAAACCCAGCCCTGGCCAAAAACTGTAAAAACTAAAACAAAATAAATAAATAAAGTGACTTTAAAAAAAAAGTGCTCTCTGTTTGTACATTTCGCCCTTTGTTGGGGATGAGAGGACTTCAATCATCTTAGTACTAATAACCAAAAAAAAAAAGGAAAGAAAAAATTAAAAAGTCTTTTTTCTCATGAACATTAACTCCTTGACTCAATTCTCCTTATTATTGCATTTTCTAACATAACATATAGGATTGTGTTTGACATCAGCATTAGTAAGATAAATAAGCTTAAAATAAAATAAGGTGTGTCAGACAGATGAAAATGCTAACCATAAAGTTTTTGCTGTCTGGATCCTCTGTCAAAGAGACATGACAAATTCTATCCAGACTGTGTGTGGGATTAGATATATACCAAGGAATACAAGTACTTAATCTAGAATTCTGGTATCAACTTCAAAGAGTCTGTATACACTCTGAAATATTCAGCAAGTGTCTGGAATTGTGTGCATTTTTCTGGGGAGAAGGTCCAAAGTTTTCATCAAGTAATCTGTACCCAAAGTGAAGCTACAAACCATTGCTTGGGGCACCTCAGAAGGTCCTTCAACTCATGTATTCTCTAACATTGGTCAATATCATATAATATACACTGCTATTATTAATTATTATTAAAATATTTACATTACAAACTGATTTGAAATAGCTCATTTCTAAATCAGCATTCCAAGTTACACAGCCTTGACAGATGAATCACACTGGTGATGAAGAGTTTAACCTGGACACCGGTCAGGCAAACCAAGTAAGTGAACTATTGCAGTGAGGGTTGAGGGGGCAGAAGCCAGGCCATCCTTTTCTACTTTAGACCTATAGGCCACACCAGAGATCTGCAGAGGCAATAGCAGAGGGTGCTGGGCATAAGAAGGGGGACCCATGTTCTGTGCTTGGATTTGCCCACAATAGCTTGATGGCTTGGGGTAATCAATCCCTCTGGCTCTGTCCTTACCAGAAAGTGAAAGTATTTGATGAAAATAATTCTTTTAAATTATTTACCTTTTAATTTTTTTGTTTTAAGAAGAAAAAAAACCTTTCTACTATAGTTTTTTTTAATGTTTTATTTACAAAGATGAAAATAATTTTTAAGCTTCTTTGCATCAGTAAAACACAATGATTTAGGAAAACAGCTTATCAACTTTTACAGCTTTAAACCCTGTTTTAAGTTCCTAAAGATCCCCTTAGGCCAATCAGGGATTTGATTTAAATTTGAAGTTCTAGGGGTTCCAGGGAACACAGTTTGAAAAACACCACCTCAGGATATTCATGTAAGTCATTGGATTGATTGACACATGAGAAAAAGTAATTAACATTCTTATAAGAAGGTCTTGCCAAAAAGTTGTGTTTGAATTTGGATGTCCTAATAAGAGTTCTTACTGATTTAAACTAAACCTAAATTAGGAAACCCAGTGTATTTCCTTTCTAATTGATAATCAATCAGCAGAAGCTCTTCATTTAGCATTTTGCATTTTTTTGTTCTTTAAATAAAATCACTTTTATTCTTTTTTTCTCTATACATAAACTTGTGTTTATTTGGTTTGCTTTCACAAAATTAAAAAGACTTAAAATTTAATGACAATAACTGTTTAAGATAAGGACTAGAATCAAAAATCGTGAAGAATGAATGAAAGTAAATACATTCAGAAAAGAAATCAGAAGATTGCTGCAATGAAATAACATTTTGCATTTTTTTCCCAGCCTGCTACATATCTAATGAAAAAAAAAAAACCACTTAAAAATTTTTAGGTTTTGGGACCTGGGTACCATGGCTCATTCCTGTGGTCCACTTGCATGGTTGAGGCAGGAGGATTGCTTGAGCCCAGGAGTCTGAGGCTGCAGTGATGTATGTTGACATCACTGGACTCTAGCTTGGGTGACAGAGTGAAACCTGTCTCAAGAAAAAGGACAGGCAGGTGGGTGGATTGCTTGGCCCGTGGGTTTGAAACCAGCCAGAGTAAAAGTGAGACCCAGAGACTCTATCTCTACTAAAAATAGAAAAACTAGCTGGACACCTATAGTTTTAGCTACATAGGAGGCTGCAACCAGAGGATCTCTTAAGCACAAGAGACTGAGGTTGCTGTGAGCTATGATGACAATAGGGCACACTACCCAGGGAAACAGAGTGAAACTGTCTCAGGAAAAAAAAAAAAATATTATTGGGTTTATATGAAGTTCTAGGGAAAAAGCTAAACTTAATCCTTGGTGGGGAAAATCAAAAGACTGGGTGCCTTTGGGAGAAAGGGGAGGACAAAGGTCAGTTGAGAAGAAACTTGTTTTTTAGTGGTGATTTGGAATTACACAGTTTTTCAAAACTTAATGGAGGTATACATAAGGGTTTTTAATTTTATTTTATTATTGTCAAGTCTTCTATTTCCTTGTTGATATTCTGCCTAGTTGTTTTATCCATTACTTAAAGTAGGATATTAAAGTCTCCAACTACTGCTATTGAATTGTCTATATTCAATTCTGTCAGGTTTACTTCAAGTCTTTTGGGGCTCTGTAGGTAAGTGCATATATATTTATAAGGGTTAAATTTTCTTGATGAATTAACCCTTTTATTACTAGAAAATGACCCTCTTTATCACCAGTGACATTTTTGGCTTTAACATAAGTTTTGTATGTTGATAGCATAGCCATTCTAGCTTTATTATGGTTACTGTTTGCATGATATGTCTTTTTCATTCTTTTACTTTTAAACCTGTTTATAACTTTGAATCTAAAGTGAGTCTATTATAGACAGCATATACATAGAGCTTCCTTTTGTTATGCACTCTTGCGAACTCTGGTTTTTGATTGGTTTGGTTAACTTATTCACATTTCATGCTATTATTGATATAGTTGAATTTATGCCTGCCATCTTTTTGCATTCTATATATCTTATGTCTTTTATGTTCCTCTATACTCTCTTTAAATGTTTTCCCTTATATTAAGTGGATATTTTCTAGTGTAACCTTTTTTTTTTTTGCAGTTTTTGGCCGGGGCTGGGTTTGAACCCGCCACCTCTGGCATATGGGGCTGGCGCCCTACTCCTTTGAGCCACAGGTGCTGCCCTTCTAGTGGAAAAATTTAACTCCTTTAATAATTTTTTCACTATATTTTTGAGTTATTTTCTTAACAGTTGTTCTAGGGCTTCTCATATACATCTTAACTTATCAAAATCTACTGCAGATTTATGCTAACCTAATTCCATTAAGATAGAAAAATGTCATAGCATTTCTCTATAGCATCTTCTATAGTGTTATATAGTATCTACCATAGTTCTTCTATGGTATCTACTATAGTTCTATTCCCTCTTCCTCCTTTTTGTGCAATTATTGTTGTACACGTTACATTTATATATGTTATAAACCCCATAATATATTGTTATAATTATTATTTTACATAATAACAGTTTGTGTATTTTAAAGAACCTGAAAGAATCAAGGATGACCAAGTATATATTTATAGAGTTTGTATACTAACCCTCTCATTTACCATTTCTGGCTTTCTTCATTTGTTCCTATAGATTCAAGTTCCTATCTGGTATTATTTTCTTACATCAATACAGCTTTATTTCCACTCAATTCCTTTACACTCATATTTTAAAAATGCGTGTATATATTAGAAACTCAACAATGCAATTACATATATATTGTTCTATATTTTTTAATCAGGTATAAGAAGAAAGGACAAGAAATATGCGTGTATACATAGGGGTCTAATAGCTGGGTTATATGGTAATTCTATGTTTAACATTTTGAGGAACTGTCAGACTGTTTTTCAAATAGCCACACCATTAAACATTCTCACCAGTAATGCATCAGTGTTTCAATTTCACATGCTGTCTTTTATGATTACATCATTATTTTTCCTTTTGCTCTCAGTTTTTTGTGTGGATTTGAGTTATAGCCTTGCGTCACTGGCTGTGAGCCTGAGGCAATTTCTTTATGATTTTTTGTGAGACAGTTCTGTCAGAAACACATGCTTTTATTTTTTGTTTATCTGAGAATGTACTAATTTAGCTTTACTTTTCAAAGGTACTTTTACTTGATATAAGTTTCTTGGTTGACAGGTTTATTTTGTTTAAACACTTTGAATATATCATCTACTGCCTCTTAGCCTCTATTGTTTCTTTCTTTTTTTTTTTTTTTGTACGAAAGGTCTTTATTGGTGGGGGAAGCTGCAGAGCAGCATTACGGAGAAGAGGAGAGAGAGAGAACAGGAAAGGAGAAGAGACATACACGGGGGGATGAGAGAAGAGAGAGCAAAAGACAAGGGCATCTGATATAGTCTCGGTTAGGGGAGGTGTCGGGATGGTAGAACAGCCAATAAGGTGTTACTGGTCTGGTGTGAAGAGCCAGAGGGGGAGGGCCATAAGTTTGAGCTTTTCAGTGGATAATTGGGATCTACAAAGTTGTGCAATTATCTAACATTCCTCCCTTCTTGATATTTTAAAAATAGAAGGCTGGCCTTGGGATAGGGGACGACGAGTTCTCTCTTCTGTAGCTTCTTCCTGCTGAGAGGGGCACGTAGTTTTAATTGGCCAACTAGAAGGTGATTAGCAGCATCTATTGTTTCTGATGAAAAATCAGCTGTTAATTTTATTGCAGTTCTCTTGTCTATAATGAGTTGTGCTTGTCTGGCTGCTTGCTAGATTTTATCTTTGTCTTTCAACATTTTTACTATAATGTGTCTAGTATGTGAATCTCTGTGTTTGTCTTACCTTGAGTTCATTTAATTTCTTGGACTCATTAAATCTAAAATATTAAACTTAAATTAATATTTATCATTAAATTTAAGATGTTTTCAGCCATTAATTTTTGGATATTTTTTCTGATCCTTTCTATTTCTTCCTTCTCCCATTACATGTATGTTGGTGTGCTCAATGGTGTTCCATATTTCTCTAAGGCTCTGTTCATTGTTCTTTTTTTCTCTTTGTTATTCAAACTGTTTGATCTTTTTAAATCAGTTTTCTGATTTTCCCTTCTACCAATTCAAATCTATTGTTGAGCCCTTCTAGTAAAATTTTCATTTCAGTTATTATACTTTTACAATGTTAAAAACTATATAGAATTAGTAACTTCACTTTCACAGTTTATATAAATTTGATAATATTTTGAAATAAACAGTGACTATAATCTTTTTTTTTTCTTTTATTGTTGGGGATTCATTGAGAGTCCAAGAAACCATGTTACACTGGTTGCATTTGTTGGGTAAAGTCCCTCTTACAATTGTGTTTTGCCCCCAAAAGGTGTGGTACACACCAAGACCCCACCCCCCTTGCTCCTTCCCTCTCTCTGCCCTTCTTTTTCCCACCCCTCCCTCATTCTTTCTCTCTCTGCTCTCCCCTTTCCTCACCCCCACTGTGTCATTAATTGTCCTTAATTGTCCTCATATCAAAATTGAGTACATGGGATTCATGCTTCTCCATTCTTGAGATACTTCACTAAGAATAATGTGTTCCACTTCCATCCAGGTTAATACAATGGCTGTAAAGTCTCCATTTTTTTAAATGGCTGAATAGTATTCCATAGTGTACATATACCATAGCTTGTTAATCCATTCCTGGATTGGTGGGCATTTAGGTTGTTTCCACATTTTGGCGATCGTAAATTGAGCTGCAATAAA
>CAUYON010114644.1:0-11200 GCA_963573935.1 Arctocebus calabarensis | reverse complement strand
GGGCTTAGGCAATTCTCTTGTCTCAGTCTCCAAGGTAGCTGGGACTACAGGTGCCTGTCACAACACCCGGCTATTTTTTTGTTTTTTTGCAGTTCAGCTGGGGCTAGGTTTGAACCTGCCACCCTCGGTATATGGGGCCAGTGCCCTACTCGCTGAGCCACAGGCGCCACCCTATTTTTTCCATATCTTAAAAGTATGAAGTTACTATTTTAATGAGGATGGCATTGAATCTATAGATTGTTTTGGGAAGTAGACACATTTTGACAATTTTGATTCTTCCTAGCTATGAGCATGGTATGTTCTTCCATTTGTAAATATCTTCTGCTATTACTTTTCTTTGTGTTCTGTAATTTTCTTCGTAGAGGTCCTTTACCCCTTTTGTTAGGTATATTCCTAAGCATTTCATTTTGGGGGGAGAGACGCTACTATGAAGGAAATTCTGTCCTTGATTAGCTTCTCATCTTGACTGTTATTGGCATATACAAAGGCTACTGATTTGTGGACATTGATTTTATATCCCGAGACACTGCTGTCGTTTTTGATCATTTCCAGGAGTCTTTTGATTGAGTCTTTGGGTTTCTCTATGTATAAGATCATGTCACTGGCAAAAAGCGAGCATTTGACCTCCTCTGTCCCCATTTCAATGCCCTTTATTTCCTTCTCTTGCCTGATTGTATTGTTAGAACTTCCAGCAATTTGTTCAATAGTAGTGGTGACAGAGAACAACTTTGCCTACTTCCAGTTCTAAGTGGAAAAGCTTTCAGTTTTACTCCATTCAGTATAATATTAGCTGTGGGTTTGTCATAGATGGCTTCAATCAGTTTAAGAAATGTGCCACCTATGCCTATATTTTTCAGAGTTCTAATTAGAAAAGGATATTGAATTTTATTGAATGCTTTTTATTCATCAATTGAGAGGATCATATGGTCTTTGTTATTGCTTCTGTTGATATGGTGAATTGTGTTTATGGACTTGCATATGTTAAACCAGCCTTGCATCCCTGGGATGAAATCTACTTGATCATGATGAATGATTTTTTTAATGTGTAGCAATAATCTATTGGCTAGGATTTTTTTGAGAATTTTTGAATATATATCAATTAGTGAAATTGACTAAAGTTCTCCTTTTTAGTTGGGTCTTTTCCTGGTCTGTATAGCTAAGGAAACAACAACCAGTGCAAATAGATAACCTTCAGAACGGGAAAAGATATTTGCATATTATGAATCAGGGAAAAGCTCAGTAACTTGGATCTACTGAAATATAGGGAAAAAGGGAATGAAAGAGAAAAAAAGTAAATCTTTTAGAGAGAGAGAGGTCAAAAGAGAGAGAAAGGTGCTCCCAATAAGGGTAGAGAGACAGTGGAGTTTCAGGTGAATATAATAATAACAGCAAAAATTATGGAGAACATCCTATGAGCCCCAAATAATTGCCATGGAATTTGTGGACCCCGTTTATATTTCCTTTACTGGAATTCAGAACAGCTTGAAGATTAAGGAAAGGGGTGAAACAGATGGAGATTAACATTTTACCTTTATTACTGAGAAAGGGTAGCTTGGAGGACTTGGCAAAATGGGTTCTTAGCCACCAAGGGTAAGTATTGGGTACCTGGCACCCTCTCATGTGGATGGGAATCTGTCCTCATACAATGGACAAATGGCAGGACAGAGAAAGGGCTGCTTCTTGAGGGCACTGGCCTCTATCACAAAAGAGGCAAATGAAGTCCTCACTTAAAATTCACCATACTTCTGTGGTCAGGAGCAGTGGAAAGTGGGGTGAAAGGAAGGATGGAAGGTGAGGGGGGAGGAGCAGAGGGGAGTGGAAAGCAGATTCTTGTTCAAGGTCCCCAGTGGTCATCTAATCTCACTCCTCAGCCCATTACAGATGAGAAAACCTATTTTATTTCATAGTCTTCATCCAGGCTGTGGTTGGTGGTGGGCTGAGCAAGCCCAAATCTTCTCTCCAAATTCACTCTACCTCCCTGAGCAGGAGCAGGGTACAGGGGTGTGGTTGGCGGTGGGCAAGAGAGAATGTCTGGAGAAAGTTATTGTGATCAAAACGGATGTGTAGGGAATAAACATTTCCTCATCCTATTCAGAGTATTTAAGTACACACCTTCATTTATTAATTATTATTTTTTAAATTTAAAGATATTAAAGGAGTACACATGTTTTTGTTACATGGAAACATAGATAAATTGAATACTGCCGCAGGTCAGGACTTTTAGTGAGTCCCTCATCAGAGCAATGGAGGTCGTACCTGATGAGCACATTTTTATCTCTTACCTCCTTCTACCATCCCCATGTCTTTGGGTAATCCTCAAAATAATACAATAAATTAGCGTCATAAGGCCCATTAAATAGATAAGTAAAGTGAGGCTCTTAGGAGCTCTTATAATAGACACTTACATATTGCTCTTACTTTTATAGCAGGCTTACTCAGGGTGACTTTTGTCATTTTCTTATTCTATTCATGTATAGCTGCAGGGAGGTGGAAAGGTTAAGATTTTACTCCAAAGAACTCCTGACCCCTTTCTGTTTCCCAGAGTGAAGGGCCCTTGAAGGCAAGAATGGTAGAGGGAAGGTGTATTCCCTGAGTGGCCTATCTAGCCTCAGTGAGCAGCCTCAGAATCTGGACAGAGAAAAGGGAAGAAGACCATGAAATAAAAGAGATTTTCTCATCTCTAATGGGCTGACGAGTGAGATTAGACCCCCACTGGGGACCTTGAACGAGAAGCTGCTTTCCACTCCCCTCTGCTCCTCCTCCCCGCTCCTTCCCCCTCACCTTCCATCCTTTTCACCCCACTTTCCACTGTCCCTGACTATCCCCCACTTTCCCAACTGTCCTACAATTGTTGGTTCCTTGGGCTTCCCCAGGGACAAGCAGCTCCCTTCCCTTCATCCCCTCCCAGTCACTTCCATTTTAGCTTTTAAATACATTTAAATCAATATATTGATTCCTTTGTTCTATGTGCTCCATATACGGTAGATTTGCTGATCATCTTAATTTTCTAGGTACTGAATAAAGTAATTTGTAAGGGCCATACCACTAGTAGAGAAGTACTAGGATTCAGATTCAGTCTGGGTGGATCAAGAGTCTGAGCTATAAGCAAGAAGCTAAATTGGCACACACAGATAGGAAGGAAAATAAAAAGCCGATGAGGAAGCCAGTGCATGTAGGGAAACATGCCAAAGAGTGGACTAGGGCCATGGTAGGTGGCCATGCTCTTTGTAACGGCTGTGGCTTTCCATTACTAAGCATTTCCATTATTTTCATTACTCAGCAGAGTGACTTATGTATTCCTAAATTAGAAGCTACTGCTAACATCACTGCACACCCAGGGAGAATGACATACAAAGAATCAATTCACCTACCTGTGGTTAGAAGCTTGGACAGCACCATAGATGGGATTTGAATACTCCACAGCTCTACTTCAACTTGGGTGTTAATCATGAGGCCAGTGCTGTCGTACCTACAGGATGATAAGGTCTCCTGGACAGGTGATTCTTCAGGGTTATATAAAGTTCAGAACTAAGTAATTTTTTTTTTTTTTTTTTTTTTGTAGAGACAGTGTCTCATTTTATCACCCTTGGTAGTGTGCTGTGGCGTCTCAGCTCACAGCAACCTCCAGCTCTTGGGCTTAGGCGATTCTCCTGCCTCAGCCTCCTGTGTAGCTGGGACTACAGGCGCCCACCACAACGCCCGGCTACTTTTTTTGTTTTGCAGCTCAGTCGAGGCCAGGTTTGAACTCGCCACCTTTGGTATATGAGGCTGGCATTCTACTCACTGAGTCATAGGCGCCGCCTCAGAACTAAGTAATTTTAATGAGCATGCCTGGGTGATTTTTAAGATCAGGCAAGTTTGGGGATAAGAATTACTATCTAGGAGAGTTTAGAAGAACATACACAAGCAGTGTTTTAAAGTTAAGTTTGCTGTAAGATAAAGAGTTTTGTGTTTTGTTATATTGCTTTGTTTTTAGTCCAAAACCTTCTTTATGGAATTTCTCCCCATTGGGCCTGATGCTGCCTTCCATGATGCATGCCAGTGTCTGCTCCCTGTGCCTCAGCATAGCCGCACAGGGACAGGGAAAGGGGTCTTACTTCCATTTGCTTGTAGACCTTTACCTTTCTGGCTGACTGTCGTTGGTTTCCCTGCTGGGGATCACCTTCAAGACTCTGGTATCTAAATCATGGACCTAGATATCCTTTCTCAGCATAATGGGTTGAATAGAGTTCCCCCATAATTCTTATCTACCTCGACCCTCAGAAAATAACCTTCTTTGCAAATAAGGTATTTATAGGTGGACTTGATTAAGCACCATATGATGAAATCATCCTGAGCTTAGGGTGGGCCCTAAATCCAATGACTGGTATCCTGATAAGAAGAGGAGAGAGGACTCAGAAAGATGTAAGGGAGAAAAAGGTGATGTGAATGTGGAGCCAGACACTGAGATGAGACCACCACGAGCCAAGGAATTCCATGAGCCACCAGAAGCTGGGAGAGGCAAGGAAGGATTCTCCCCGGAGACTTCGGAGGGGGTGTGGTCCTGCTACAAACATCATTTCAGACATCTGGCCTCTGAGCTATGACTATAAATTTCCATCATTTTAAACCACCCAGTTTGTGGTTATATTTATGGAAGTCATGAGAAATTGACACATTCGGTTTCCTTGAAGGCTTAGGGTCACTGTGAGATTCAGAGATTAGAACTTTCTCTGAGGAAGTCTCTATCCCACCTCTATTTGTTTCTATTGGACAATCTGTTTGGTTCAAAATGCACAGAGCTCTGAAGAGCTAGAACCCAAGGATGGCTGTTCCTGAGTGAGCCCAGGCCCCCTCGGTAATACAGATTGGAGGTAGCTCTGTGACATGGACATTTAATCCACCAGCTGTGGGATTAATTTCATCTGCATCTAATTCATCTGTAGTTTAAACAGTTGCTGGGCTCTCCCAGACCTCATCTTCCCAGCCACAGGCTTAATTGGCAACCCCCCAAGAAATGATGTATCTTCTTGGGTGGCAGTTTGGAGGAGTGATCACCTACCCCTTTAGGCTACAACAATGGTGGAGCTTGGAGCCCCTGTATTTTACCCTTGAGTTGAGGAATTGTCTAGTTTGGGGACCCCTCATGGGGCTGGGTATGAACTCAGACCTTGGAAGGCTAAAGAAGCAGAATCCTGTGGGGAAGTGGCCAGCAGGAGTTGGATATCTGTCTTGGGGCATTCCAGTGTGTGAGAGAAAGGTCTTAGGGAGTAGATTTTGATGTATTCTGAGCTCACAGTAGGGCTCGAGGGGGAACAGCAGTTATCAGTATTTCAGTTGGGATGTTCCCTGAACCAGAAGAGAAAACAGGGCCCACCAGCTTCCCCTCCACCTGTGCCTTGGGGTGCCCACTAGCAAGGGTGGGAGGCATCTCAGTGTGAGGGAGATTATTCAGGATAAGACAAAAGGCAGTAGGTGCTGGGGCAATTGTCTTTGCTAACTAGGGTAGTCAGGAAATGTTGAGTTCCATGCTTTTAAATACTCTGGAGACATGAAGCAGGAAGGTAAGGAAAGGGTAAAGGATGTGAGGTCATCCTGGTGGGTGCATTGAGGACTCTGGCCAGGTTTTCTTCCTGCTTCTGTCATTGCACAAACCAGTCTCCTGCCAAGTCCTCTCTTTCCTCTTCTCCTTTACTTGAGATCTTGTTGTGCCTGACTCTCTGCCCCTAGTAACTAACTTTCCTGGGGGTTTCCTGATCAGGGCCAGAGGGGAGACCCCACGGCTATCACAACTTGTTTTCTAGATAATTAGTGGCTCCATTACCAATGCTGGAAAATGGCAGCAGAGACTCCCTACTGCCTGACTTGTAATGGGTTTTGAAGAAGTTTGGTGGATAAATGATGGTAGGATCAGAAATAGTGGAAATCCTGTGGATTTGCAGCTATTTGGGGGTGTGTGTGACTGTAGTTACTCTTTTCTCCAGTTACCTGTAGTGTTTAGGTTCTTCTCTCTTTGTGTCACTTACTTTACTAGGCATTGGTAGGTGTGCATTACCCTGCAACATACAAAGTTCCTTCATAAATACGATTCTGCAGGAGGTCCATTTGTAAAAAGGAAAAGGCGCTTTTTATCATGTCATTTTAAATCTGGGGAGAGGCTTAGAAAGGTGAAGTGTCTGGCCTAGGGCTTACAACTAATCAGTGACAGCTAGTGCTTTAACCTAAACTGAGTGCTTTTTTAGCTACAAAGTGGATAACGCTTTTCCACTTGAAGTCCCATTATTTCCATCCAAATACAGAAATAGTAATAGCAAACAGTTAGGGTTATCAGTTTGCATTCTGGGCAAGGTGATTATGCGGGGATAGTTGGATCAGACATTTCTTTACTTCTTTACTTTCTGGCTCAGTGTCTCCTGAATATTTACAAATAATTGAGTGATTAAACAAAATTGAGATTTAGACCTACTTTTCCTCTTTGGGCCAACAGTAGAGAGAAGTAAATAGCTGGTTATCATATTTATTACCTAAAACCAGTACCCTTTCCTTGGGAACCAAGAGAGGACTAATAATAATGGTCTCTTTATTTACTAAATATCTTCCAGGCTTTCAGTTCTGGGAGAGAGGGTGAAGAAGGGACTCAGAAATAATTCATATTCAGTCTTAAACTTTGTGGTCTGCTAAACCACTTGGGGAGACATCTATGAATTCATTCATGTATCTATCCATCCAAAAAAATATTGTTAAGCATTGACAAAACACTGCATGCTGTCCTTAGTAATAAACAAAACAAAGGCTCTATCTTATGGAAATTCCATTCTATTAGAGACATAAAGAAAAGTAAACCCATTAATATGTAATACAATGGCAAGGAGTGGTAAATGATAAAGAAAGTTAAAGCAAGGAAAAGTAAGAGAAATCCTATGATACAAAACAAAGGGTATATCTTATGGAAATTCCATGCTATTAGAGATATAAAAAAAGTAAACCCATTAATATGTGGTATAATGGCAGGGAGTGGTAAATGGTAAAAAAAGTTAAAGCAAGGCAAGGTAAGAGAAATCGTATGATAGAGACAAAGGTGAAGGGCACAAATATAGAGGACGTGAAAAGGGAAGGCCCCACTGCTGGGACTGTGTCTTAGTGGCAGAAAAGTAACCCCTGCCCCACCTCAATAGCAGATTCCCCTTCTCCACCGATGTTTCCTAAGAAGCCAGCATCAGGCTGACTTAAAGCACGAGCTGCCTTCCAAAGCTTTCTGCCCATATGAAACTTAATTTGCATGTATTAAATATTGACTAGGCTTCCTCTTTCTGACTACAGAAGGCTCTGCTTTTGGCACAGTATTTTAAGGTTAGGGATCTCAATTGGGCCCTGTGAGTCTAAAAAATACATTCCCAGACAATGATATGTGGTACAAAACATGCAGGGTTCACACACTGCCAATTCTCTGGACACACAAAAAGCTTTGAGATTGTTGCAATAGTGAGCAGTAGACAAGCTTTGGATTCTGGAACCAAATGTGTGCCCTGTCCTTAACTGACTTTGCAACCTTGGGTAAAATCACCTTTTGGAGGCTCCCTTTCCTTATCTCTTAAGTTAAAAATTCAGCTACCTCTTTAAACAAACAAACAAACAAAAAAAAACTATGTGAGGACCTGAAAACTTCTTTATTTTATGAAGATGCAAGGAAAGATTAGAGTAGAACTTAAGTTTACTGATTTCTTTCTCAGTTTGTTGTTTCTCTGTCATAATTATTTATTTATTTTTATTTTTTTTGAGGCAGAGTCTTACCTTGTCATCCTCAGCAGAGGGCTGTAACATCATAGCTCACAGCAACCTCAAACTCTTCGGCTTAAGCAATTTTCTGTCTCAGCCTCCCAAGTAGCTGGGACTATAGGCGCCTACCACAATGCCCTGCTATTTTTTTTGTTGTAGTTGTTGTGTTTAGCAGGCTCAGCCCAGGCTCAAACCTGCCAGCCCCAGTGTATGTGGCTGCTGCCCTAACCACAGAGCTATGGATGCCAAGCCTGCCATAATTTTTTAAACCATCATTTATTGAGCATTGTCTGTCTTCTATTCACTATGTCAGATCCCTTGTGTTTGTTTACTCATTTAATTCTTGCAATAGTCTCATTTAGTAAAGTCTCCTTTATGTATTTTGATTTTGTATCCAGAGACTTTGCTGAATCTATTTATCAACTCCAGGAATGTCTTGGTGGAGTTTGGGGAGTTGTCCAGCTGTGAGATCACGTAGTCAGCAAAGAGTAATACTTTGACCTCCTCGTTCCTGTCGTGGGTACCCTTTATTTCTTTGTCTTGTCTGATTGCTCTGGCTAGGATTTCCAGCACTGTGTTGAATATAAGTGGTGACATTGGGCACCCTTGTTGGTTCCATTTCTCAGGGGGAATGTTTTCCACTTTTCCCCATTCAGCATGATGTTGGCTATGGCTTTGTCATATATGGCTTTCATAATTTTTTTTCCCAGAGATTTTTTTTATTATTATTATAGGGAATGTTCTTGCATGTCTATACTCTTTATTCTTTTCTTCTTATTATTATTTTATTTTATTTATTAAATCACAGCTGCGTACATTAGTGCAATCAAGGGGTACAATGTGCTGGTTTCATTACAATCTGAAAGGTTTTCATCAAACTGTTTAACACAGCCTTCATGGCATTTTCTTTTTTTTCCTTTTTTCCAGTGGTAAGACAGAGTTTATTTACAGAAAAGAATACATAGATTTAGTGTATCTAAATCTAAATACTGCTAAATCTCCTGGAAGAGAGAGAGGACTCAAGTGGGGAGACAAAAGCTCTCTCCATTTCTTTCCCGGTCTTTCCCCGACTCCCCCTTTAGGCTTTTAGTCTCGGGGTATATATAGGTGTATGGGTTCCTTGGCCAGGAAACTAATGAACACAGTCCCTTCCACCAGGGGCAAGGTGAATGAATGTATCAATGAACGAATACAGTCCCTTCCACCGGGGCAAAGTGAATGAATGTATCAATGAATGAACACAGTCCATTCATGGAATTGAGGCCTAGGAAATTCACATGAAATTGACCTAGGCATACGAAATGGGGGTTCCACATTTAGTCCTAAGTGTAAAGTGAAGGAGACACCAGGGCACAGGTGTCTCCTCAGCAGTTATCTGACCTTTTTGGCTATTGGAGCCTCCAATGGGGGTTGGAGGTCCGCCTCTTTGCCTGTCATCCAACCCGCTGGTTCTTCAGCTGGCTACCACAGCACTGACACCGCCAAGGAGGAGGTGGCAGGTCCACCAGCTCCGCTGAGCTGGCTGGGGCGCCAAATGTCCTGCATCAATTCTCCCTCTCTGAGTAGAAACTCTAACTGCTGTTAGGGAAAAAGGGCGAAGACTCAATCTAACTGTTTCCTGCTGATAGAAGGAACCGGGCAGTGATAGAAGGGTGCAGTTAGGGTTTCTCCAGAGGGAGAGTGGTACAGGGATTCATGGATTGGAACCATCTTTATTGAGTGTGGCTTGATGACATTACTGGAAAACATAAATCTGATTAGTATAATCAGTAATAGGCAAAGGTAGAACAGCATCAGGTCAGAAGCACTTATTCAATGATGCTAAAAGAAAACCACATTAGGATTTTTCTTGCTGTTTCCTAAATAATAACTTCAAACTTTCTTTTGGCTCACAAGTGTAAGTGGTCTGTGGTTGGCTGTCTTCACTGTCTGCCTCTGTAGAAGATGGAGGGTTCCAGGATTTTACTCATGAATGATGTATGCAGGAATTGACTCCTTTAACTTTAACAGTTGTAGAAGAAGACAAGATAACAGGAAAGGGGACTTCCCAAGTTGGGGTTAGGGAAGATGAATTAGAGGGAAGAGTTTGGATCATGACTATATCTCCAGGAGGGGAAAGTTCCTGTTGTAGTTAGTATGTCCCTCCCCAAAAGGGGAGCAGGAATTTCAGGCATGATTAGGGAGGCATGAGAGAACAGCAAGTCATCCCAATCGCAGCTTAAAGACTAGGAGAAAAATTTGGTAACCGACTTTCCGGACACTCCCTGTATAGTTATGGATTTGGGAGATAAAAGACCAGGGTTAGAGAGAAGTACAGAAAAGGTTGCTCCAGCGTCCAAAAGAAATTTTCTCTCCTGGTGCTCCACTATAAGGCAAACCTGGGGCTCTTGAGGGGTGATGACACAAGCTGGAGCCAGGAGAATTTGCCCCAGGAACCCTCAGTCCAGTTTGGGCTCCGATGGGGTCACTGTCTCAGGAGGCCTTCGCCTCTGGGGACAGGCCACCTTCCAGTGGTGACCCTTGCATTCTGGACAGGGGCCAGGTGACTTGCCTAGCCAGTGGTGCTGCTGGGGGCAGTCTTTTTTGAAGTGGCCAGTCTGACCACATTGGAAGCACTTGTTTTTAGCTCCTCTGGTTTCCCACTGCCTCTGAGAGTTGCTTGTTTGTTGGAGTGCCATTACTAGAGCTGTCATTCTTTTCTGCTCCTTTCTCTCTTTTTCCTCCTTTTTCTCCAGGTCTCGGTTATAAAAGACCATAGTGGCTGTTTTAAGAAGATTCTCCAGGTTATGGTCTGGGCCTAGAGCCAATTTCTGGAGTTTTCTTTGACTGTCTGGAGCCGCTTGAGTGATAAATTTGTCTTTTAAAATAATCTGACCCTCTATGGAGTCAGGTGTCAATTGGGTGTGTTTCTCATTGCCTCCCTAAGCCTCCTTTTATTTATTTATTTATTTATTTATTTATTTTTTATTAAATCATAGCTGCATACACTAGTGCAATCAAGGGGCACAACATGCTGGTTTCATATACAATCTGAAATGTTTTCGTCAAACTGCTCAACATAGTCCTCATGGCATTTTCTTAGTTATTGTATGAAGACATTTGTATTCTGCATTTAGTAAGTTCCACCTGTGCCCCTCTAAGATGCACCGTAGGCATGGCCTCACCAATTACCCTCCCTTCACCCCAACCTTTCCCCTCCCCTCTCTTCCCATATTCTTGTGCTATAGTTGGCATATAGCCTTCATATGAAACCTTTAAATTAGCTTCCTAGTAGGGCTGAGTATATTGGATACTTTTTCTTCCATTCTTGAGATACTTTGCTGAGAAGAATATGTTCCAGCTCCATCCATGTAAACACAAAAGAGGTAAAGTCTCCATCTTTCTTTAAGGCTGCATAATATTCCATGGTGTACATGTACCACAGTTTATTAATCCATTTGTGGGT
>CAUYON010114642.1:0-11775 GCA_963573935.1 Arctocebus calabarensis | reverse complement strand
TTTTATGTAGATTTTTTAAGGCCTAAAAGTAGAAGAGTATTGTGCTGTTTTCCAGGACAGGATATCTGCCACTTAAGTTCAAAGTCAAATAATGAATATTGTAAATCACAGATTTAAGTGTGCACATGACTGCCAAAGTATATAAGGTAGTCAGAAATAAAGTGAAATTGCTATTTGCCACGAAAAAGGGCGGTAGCCTGCTTCTTGCACTTCTGAACATTGCATTGCGGACCTACACCTGAGGCAAAGCTATAGCCCCTCGCGTCTCCAGGTCACGCAACACCCATACTCTACTTAAAATAGAAAAACTAGACAAGCATAATGGTGGACACCTATAGTCCCAACTACTTGGGAGGTTGACACAAGAAGATTGCTTGAGCCCAGGAGTTTGAGGTTTCTGTGAGCTACGATGATGCGATGGCACTCTACCCAGGGTGACAGAGTGAGACTCGGCCTCAAAATAAATAAATAAATAGTTTCAGCAGAATTTTTTTTTAATTTGTTTATATGATCCTATAATTTATCTGTAAAACTGTGTGGGATTATGAATGATTTTCTCATTTGGGTGTTTTATTTATTTATTTTTATTTTTTTTAATTTTTTTATTGTCTTTATTATTAAACCATAACTGCGTACAATAGTGCAATCAAGGGGTACAATGTGCTGGTTTCATATACAATCTGAACTATTTTCATCAAACTGATTAACATAGCCTTCCTGGCATTTTCTCAGTTATTATATGAAGACATTTGTATTCTGCATTTAGTAAGGTTAGCCTGTTACGCAGCCTTAAAGAAAGATGGAGACTTTATCTCTTTCAGGAATCTAGATTTTTAAAAGATTGTGTGGAGAATCTGATGAAGGTAAAATTTTTCTGAAAATTATGAGCTTGAAAAAAGAGATAAAACAGCACACATGCCCTGTATCTCACTCTAGAATGGGTTTAAGGAGGTCTGGGTCTCATCCCTGTTCAACCATTAATTTATTTTTGTGGCAAAGTTGCCAGAAAAAATTATTTAAACTTTATAAGCCTCTCTATTTCATCAACTCTAAAAGGAATAGATTAAACTACGTAATATCTTCAGCCCTAACATTTAATGATTCTAGCAGAAAGAGTCAGCCTTGTCCAGAGCGTGTGTAACAGTTTAAAGGCAACAAAAATCTGTCCTCTTCCCCACCTTTTTCTTCCTGTTCCTCTTCTTGCCCAAAATGTTGTCCCAGCCTCATGGCTGTTCTAGGAAAAAATAAGGAGACAAGTACTCTTTATTGGCTCTTAATCTTTCACTGAAATTAGTTGCAATTACTGGTTGCGTGTAAGAAACACAAATTTAGTAAGAGATGTGAATCTCTGGCATGCTCAGTCCCTTGACTTGCTGCCTGAGGAGCTCTGAGCAGTGCTAGGGGCCAGAGTAGTAACTGAAATATCTGGCCAATAGGGAGATGAGGAAAACAAATAGGCACCTCTCCATTTTATTATTGGTAGCAACAACCATCACCATTACTAGCTTTTTCCAACCAATGGAGATACATTTTGGAGGGGTCTCCAACAACCAGCCCCGTTCATAGCCCCATTATAAACACCTTGCCTATGGATAACTGCAAAAATAAAAATGTCTTTACGGGAGTTAAGATATTCCTTTCAGCACTCCCTCTCCCATTCACAGAGAGCATTTTACCTTTTGGAAGTACAACAGATAAAATTGTACTTCTGGAAGTACAGTAGATAAAATTGTTATTAGTATTAAAATGTGTAATTTATTTAGTTCATAAAGTGTCTAGCCCATAAATATTTATGAAAAAATTTTTCTAAGCATTACAATTACTTCTTTGACATCATTTAGATTCAAATATCTTTGATTCTTAATTATTGTCATCAAAGTATATTAGCTTAATTTGACACTAACCACTCTTCCAATCTTGATGCTTATTATCCATTATTATCAAATGGCCTGTTCTCTTCCACAAGTTCACAAACTGGGTTTCTGTTAATGTGTTACAGAGTCCATCTAGAAATCTAAATTCTTACACAGTTTTGTTCAAAGCCAATATTACTTTATGGTTTTAAGCACTGTCACTGTTCTTGGCCTAAATTCTTAAACAAATGCTATTTTTTCTTTTGCTATGACAACAAACTATTTTCTTAAGTTTCCTATGAGTGTATATATCTTATACTCATCTAAAATGTGGCTCTTTCTTCATAAATCCAAGACACAAAAAAGTAGATTTATCACAAAAAGAGAAAAAAGAAAAATAAGGAGGTAGTTAGGTGTGCCACAAAAGAGGTACTTTGTTTATAACAGTTTCCTAAAAATTGCTTTCAAATAGCAATCTGTTATTCAATTTATAGTGAGTTGATTTGATATTTTCTTAAAGTCCGTTTATTATACAAAATAAGATGGTTTTCTTATACATTGAGTTAGTGGTAATTTAAATACCACTAACAAGAATAAAATGGTTTTAGCTATGTAAGCCACAAATTACAACAAATCCTCATTATTAAATAATATAACCATTAAAGGTGGGAAAATCACAGGACTTTCTAAAGTGTAGAAATAAAGAAATACACTCCTTCTAGCCAAGTTCCTTTCTAATTTTAGCATATTTATTCCACCTCTTTATTGCACCAAATCTGTTTAATTAGCACATTACTTGGCAGTTTGTTATCTCGTAGGAACATTTGTTAATTTTTACTGGATACCATATGTAAAATTCCAAATGATAGATTAAATGTGTTAATTATATGAAATTACATCTATAAATTTTTATTTTCTCTGTGCCTCATCTTTCTTCAGAGATATATTAGAAAAAAGATTTCTCCAGATAAGTTTTGAAATAGAATTTATAATTCTGTATGTGAATTTGTGGAAAGTTCTAGTTCCATAATATCTGTCTTTTTGTCTTTTCCTCATGATTCTCTGAGTGGACAAGAAACAGGTAAGTTGTGGCTACATGTGAACATAGATGATAAAAATATCATCTGTAAAGATGATAGAAATAGGCAAATGCCATATTCCTTAAATATGACTAAAACCTGAAAATGTGTTTGCCTTAAAATATTCTCCTTCTCCTTATCACAGCACAGCCTGTAACCTCCTACCTGGCCTGTATGAAGGCTTCTACAGGGTGTCCATAAAGTTCATGTGCAATTTGTCTATGTTTGTCTATTTTAATTTGCACATGAACCTGACCTGTCTGGAGGCTTACACAGGGCAGCCATAAAGTTTGTGTGCAATTTGTCTATTAAAATTGTCTATTTTAAATTGCACACGAACTTTATGGCCAGCCTGTATATAGCTACATAAAGGAGTCTTTTTGACACTGGTACAAATGGCTGACTTGAACAGTTCTTCTAAAATTCCTCCCCATCTTCTCTCATGCCCCATTCCTCTTCCCTTCTCTCTAAGTCTTCCAAACAGAGATCCAAGACAGCCATCTCTGTTGACCTGATGGCAGAGCCAGTCCAGGCCATGTGCAGATGAAAAATCTGCTAATTTAAAAGATAACTCACTCTTCTGGGTCTTCACACTGGCACCTCTCTTTTCCTGTTTTTCCAGACAAACCGGGAAAAATATACACGATTATTACCAAGCCAAACTATGATGGAGGTTGCAAAATTTTATTTCCTGTGAAGAACTAAGGTTTAATTAGCTAAAAAGGAAGTGAATACAAGAATGATAAGTAAGAGTTGGTCTCTGTCTCTCTAGTGAGATTATCCTCAGTACTTCTGAACTTTGTTATCCAAACAATGAGGGGATGGCGTGACTTGGCGCCTCCAATAATCTCATACTCATTATTGCTCATGTAAAGTTGTGAAGAGGCTGTCAGCTCTTGCAGTGGCTTTGGACGAAGGAGAAGCAAACCTCAAAAGGTTTGCGATTTGGAGAAAGTTCAGATATGCTTCCAGAATTTGGCTGCTTGTCCAAAGCTTATCCGAACTATCTGAACCTTTTAAGTCTTCAGAATTGGCCTGGAACTTCCTGGCTCTTTCTCACTGGACCTGGCTTGGAACTACATGAGGATGGCCTTTTATAAAAAAATTTTGGCACCTCTGGTTCTGAAGCTGCTAACAACAAACTGCAAATGAGAAATTAACAAGAAAAATCCACTTTAATATTTTAGATCATAAATAAAAGTACAGATATTCCTGAAAACTTTTTAACATTGAGATGCTCAGTTGATCCTTTTCAAATATTTTGAAGATATATAAATTAAGTAATTGTCTCAGTTTATCGGGGGCTGAGAGGTTTCCTTGAATGTGAGACTTTTCAGTTAGAAAAAGGAGAATGTCCCAGGTAAACTAGAAGGAGTCAGTCACCCTGATACTACATCTAAACATTTCAGCAGCAGGCCAAATTCAGGCTAAAGTTCACAGTAGAATGTAATGAATGACATCTATTAATTGTCTTTTATTTTATTGGTTTATCTATGGTTAATTATTACATAATTAGAGCTTAATGTCAATACTTTTTTAAAAAGCAACCTTTTTTTTCTACTGGTTCTGTGATATGAGACACAACCACATTTGATTTGAAACTATTTCTAACAAAGAGGTACTCTTACGTGAATATAAGTAACAATGTTTGAGGGAAAATAGTATAAATAAAAATTTTGAATTTTCTTCTATGCTATGACCATGAACTAAACTTTCATCTTAATAAAATCAAAAAACAAAAGAGAAATTGCATTTATATAGTTATTTCATTGAGTGTTTTAAGATAGTTTCCTGGGCTAGGATACAGTCTAACAAATAAGAATATTCCTTAGAATTATAAACTAGATCACTATCACTGAACTTTCAATTTGCCCCAAAGTGATAATACTTTAATACAGTATAACCTCCATAGCAGACAACCTTCTTAATTTGACCTAATTTTCATAGACCAGACATGTACCACCACTGTACAGTGGGCCTAGTTCCTTATGTTGACCACTTCCATATGTTGACCAGTTTGTTACTGTTCCTTTGGTGGCTAACTTTCAGAGGTTCTACTGTATTTTCTTTGAACACACAATTTTCTAGAATTCATACTTCCCTATTTTATTTCTTGATCCTTATCAAACAGAACCATGGGAATTTATTTTAAATTGCCTTCAGTGAAAACCCCACCTTCTCTACTCCAACCTTCCTTTTTATTCCTTCCTTCCAAAGAGACTTCAATTTTCTTTCCTGAGACCATAATGAAACTATGGTAATCACCATACCAATTTGCTACATACTATCCTCATCAAGACACCTTTGAAATTTAAGAGGGTACTTTTAATAATTAAGCTGAGACAACAGGCATAAATCTGGGAATATCTAGAGCAGTGTATCACTGACAAAGTGTAAAGTCTGCAAGAAATGGTCTGCCCAATATATGGATGACCATTTTCAAATGTGGTCTTCAGTCATCTCTGTGCATGCTTCTATTTAATTAGTAGTGGTCTCCTCTCTCCCCCGATCTACAACTCTCCCCACACAAATCTAAATTCCCTTTGCTTCCCTGGATGTGTCCTAACTTTCTCTTGATGCAGCGCGTTCTGAAGTTAGCCTAGGTTCTCAGGAAGTGGATCCGTTTCCAGCTCTCTGCTTGCCTGTGACCCTCCTTCCCTCCCTCTCTGCTTTCTTGCTTTGTGTGTGTTCTGTTTAGAAATTCCAGAATTTGGATATGGTTATGGTACAGTGGAGGAGTTATTTTTCCATAATGATAATATTTTTTCCCTTTAATAGTCTTTGGTTTATCTGGTCATTAAATACTTCACCTCTTTATTAATATCTTGTAAATAACTAGTTTTTTTTATTTTTTAACTTTCATGTTCAGGCTCTTCTGTGAGGAAACGAAAACAAACTCTTTAGTTTTGGAACAGCCTTCTTCTTTTCTTTTCATGTGATAAGTATAACCCCCGGAGACCTGTGAATTGCAAAGTATACTTGGCACTTTGCTCCCAGGGAGCCTTAAAACTCACCTGGAGCCACAACTTGTGGTAGGCTGCCCACTTTTCAAAGTTCTTTCAGTCAGTATATAAATTAGACATTTTCCAGGAGCTCTGTGATTTAGCAAGAAAGAAACAGCCACTAAATCAACCCACAATAAAAGAAAAGAAAAATCATCAATATAGTCACTCAATGTTTTTCAAGTTATGTCTAAGCATTTGAATAGGAATTTCTTTTTAATTTCCGTATAATCATTCATAGTATCACAATGAACTTTAAGGTATGTCATGGTTAGTGTTTTTAAATTAGCATCTAATATATACGTATTACTAATAATCTCACACAAACACTTATATAAACACCACCTAAATACAATGAATAAAACACAGTATGGTAAACCATTATTCCTAGGCTTTTATCTCAGTTCTCTGTTTAAAACAGTGACTTATTTGATTTTTTCTTTCTTTCTTTTTTTTTTTAATTTCATAATTAATTAATTAATTAATTAATTTGGAAGGTGAATGAATGTATTAATGAACGAACACAGTCCCCTCCGGGGCAAAGTGAATGAATGCATCAATGAATGGACATAGTCCATTCATTGAATTGAGGCCTAGGAAATTCACATGAAACTGACCTAGGCATAGGGAATGGGAGTTCCACATTTAGTCCCAAGTGCAAAGTGAAGAATACACCAAGGCACAGGTGACTCCTTAGCAGTTGTCCGGGCTTTTTGACTATTGGAGCCTGCGGTGGGGGTTGGAGGTCCCCCTCCTTGCCAGTCATCAAGCCAGCTGGTTCTTCAGCTGGCTGCCACAGCACCGACACTGATTTTTTCAATATATGGATCATCCACCCATGGAGATGACAATGGAGCTTCTGTTGTTTATTGCCACAATAGTCTCCACTTTAGGAGTAACGGATACCACCAATCCCTCAGCTTTGGGAAGTTCTGGGACATAAATCCAATTGCTTCTCTTTTTAATTCTGCTGACTTATGATACAGTTTTCTAAAATCTGTCAAGTCCATTACCACTGAACTCTCAGACAGTGTCCCATCTGATAGCAAAGTTGGTTCATTTTTCCTTTGAACCTAGATTCTTTCCAGAGCCTTTCCAGGAATACAGAAGGGAGTGCAATATGTCTGCTTTCTACCTTTCTAAATGTTGTTGCCCTTGTTTTTTCCATTTTTTGTGTGTATCATTTCATAACATTTTGAGTAAGTTTTTCTCTAAGATAACGTCCAAATATTCTAAGGCTATGAATTCTAAATAATATGAAAGATATAATTTTTATAAAAAGCAATTAAATTTACCTCAAAATTAACAGGGCAGTCTTTGGACCCCAAATCTCCCTGGAAGATTGTGGAAGGAAGTTTCAGTGGATGTAACCTGACTGTCTTTAAAAAGCTACAAAAACAGAAGAAGGAAGAAAAAGAAGAGGAGGAGGAGGGAGGAAAAAACTCTTCATTGAGTCAGTCTTTCTAAGACAATGTACTGCTCTTAAGCAATTATTTAATGTTATAAAACTGCTGTACTCCTGAAGTCTAGCTTAGTTCCTGGTCCTCAAATATGTATCAGACACAATAAACAATAATGAATGACAGGTCATTGTTCAGAGTCATACATCTCACCAGATATAGAGGGCATGGTCCTAAAATGACTATGTCAGTTACCTGAAGAAATTAGTGTATTCCCCACTCCCCACCCCCTCTCAAAGAAATCGACTATTTTCTAGGAGGATCTGGAACATCATTTCTTAGGCAAAAACCTATATTTTCAGCTTTTATATTTTTAAGTGGAAAGTAGAAGGGAAGAAACGGCATGGTGATGATTTCATCATCTTGTCCACTGTTACCTCGATTTCTACAGCCCTACTCTGTTCTGTATTCACAAAGAAGACAGGAGAAGTGAGCAGGGATGTAAACTGGACATTCTCCTCTGTGAGCTCCTCCATACTGCAGGCCCCCATTCTCCCATTTGTGAGCTCCCCCATACTCCAGTCCCTTCTGTATTCCTGGAAAGGGTCTGGAAAGAATCAAGGTTCAAAGGAAAAATGAACCAACTTTACTATCAGATGGGACACTGCCTGCATCCCACCACCACAACCCAGGGCATGACACTTCGAACAGGATGCTCCATGTCCAAATGTTGTTTTATGTGGACTATCTAGAGAGGGTGAGAAGCCCCAATATCACTCCCCAAAGCTGTCATTTGACCTGAAGGAGAGCTTATCTTTGATACATGACCAAATTGTGTAATGACTGGCACATCATCTAGGGCCTGGGCGAGGGCCAATGGCAGCTGTCAAGCAAATACCACCAAACCCATAATTGCATTTATAGCCACTCTGGTTAGCTATGTTACACAGACCTCATACACCCTCATACACCCTCAGCATGGAAAAAAGCTGCTTTTCTGGCACTGGGCAACATGGCCAGGCATATCAAGTGAGCTCTCTAACCCTGAACTGATAATGGCAACAAGTCCTGCCAATCACTCAGGAACTCCTCATCCCCATCTCAAGTAACCTTGTGGATGAGGGTTGTCAGCGCCCTTGCCTTTCAAACATTTCAGATACTGTTTCTTACTTTTTGGCGAGGACTTGCACTGATTCTGGAAGAAGACCAAGATATATCATGTTGTTGCTTTTTCAATCCTGACTTTGCTTTGCTTTGCCTTAGATAAAAATTCCCTTGATTTGCTAAGTGTAGGAAAAAACCTCCCCCTTCTTCTCATTTTCCCTTCTCACTGGGGGTTCAAGGTGATGTCAGGAATGCTAGTCAGTGGCACCTTTCGATATGGCATACTGGACATGTGGTGGTCAGATCCATTTCACTTGCACCTTAGTTAATGGGCTTTTTATGGTGCCCATGTGCACATAGGGCTTAGGGCTCACTTCCTACATTACCTTTGGAGAAGGGAAAGATCTCCCAGGACAATACTATTGTGCTTAGGCAGGGATATTATTTAAGACATTTATCACACCATCCAATCGATACCATTCATTAAGACATCAAAACTGAACCACCATACATTAATTTACAATTTCACACTGAGTAAGAATTCTCCAAGGGAGCATTAGCATAGCACACGGCCTTTCCTGGTAATTGTCACCCAGGGCAAGCTGCTCTCACCCACTGAGTCGCACTGGAAGTCACAGTGCCAAACTTAACACTATCACAGGAAACTACTGATGACCTCAAATGGCCAATTGTTAAGTTTAGGCGGTTTCATTTTCTTTTGCTGGGCAGCTCAGATTCAATGGGCTTTCAGGATCAAGTTGTAGTTCTTTCTCTTCATAAAGATCCCTGTATTTCCCTGACTCTCCTTTCTTCCAGAAAAAAATATTTTATTGATGTTACAGGGAAAACTAAAGGGAAAGGGTGAGGCATTCATAGCCACTGAAAAAGATTGGAAACAGCTGTGTATGCTTCCTAACGTGGGGAGCTGAGGATGGTGTCAGGACTTAGAGAATGAGTAATAAGAGAATTCAACTTCAGCTTCTCCTTATTTCTCTTAATCACTACAAAAGTCGTTTCATTTTATTTTCAATATTTATCAAGATGTTACTGTTTAGGTAGTATGTTAATAGGAGTAAAAGGAGAGGCCTCTCTTAAAACCATAGGGAGGAAAAAGGATTACTGGGTCTTTAAGTGATAAAGAGGTAAGCAAGATCACCAGAGAAAATAAAAGAAATAGAAAATACCTAGGACCGAGAGAAAAATAGTAATGGAAAGAGAAGAAGATGAAAATGAAGCTAAAGATGAATGATCTTTTCACTGCATTTCAAAATGATAAAAGCAATTTGCCTAGAAACTCTTTGTACCTAATAAGAAATTCAAGTGTGCAACAGATGGGCTGACTGCCTAATGTTTGGACTCCACAGGTCTTTTTAATTATTAATATTAATAATTAAATGTCAATTCAAAAGGATTGCACATATTTTTAATTATTCTCCTAATATATTAAAGTTTAGATAGAGTTGAAATCCAGACGAAAAACAACAGTTTTGTATAAGTTATCCACTCAGCTCAGCTCTATTACCAAAATGTTTATATGGAAAAAGCAAGAAGAAAGAAACCTGAGTTGAGGTGAAAGGCTCTAAAACCTCTTGCTTAGAGTCCTTGCATTTTAAAAGAAAACAGCATAGTCATAAATACCATTGAGAGGTGACCTGACCAGCTGTTCCCATCTCCACTAAGGGAGATCAAGGAAAAAAAATAAGCTAATGCTCTAAGGAGATGAGTTAAATTAAATAGACAAGAGATTTATCTTGCAGCAAGTGCTGTGAAAAACTAGAATAAGATCATTAGGCAAGTGTTAACTGCCCTCTGGTGCTCTCTGAAATGGAGATTAATCGTGCTTGGTTTGTATTTGCCTATAGTGTTACATTGTGATGGGAGATAATCTAGGTAACCTCTTGGGCTCGTTCAGTGAGAGGATTAAAAATTCTGGTTCCTATACCAGATGTCCAGTCAGTTTTACCCTCTTTCATACTACAGGTTAGATGGCCTAGTCTGGAGAACTAAGCTCCAGGTTCACCAACTGCCCTAGGCAAAAATCATTATTTCACAAAAAAAAAAAAAAAAAGTCCTTCTGGTTCCTACAAATGTCTGCAAATTCATTTCCTGCTCCCTCCTCAGATTTTCTCATGTTTCTCACTAACTTCTCTCACTTCCCTAACCTCACTCTGATTATTGGATTATTTCATTTGGTCCTGCGAAGAGTGAAAATTGTGACTTAAAAACATAGCAACAATTGACTCATCTGTAAAGCACATCCTTGTTCTAAAAGAAAATTTTAAAAAGGATTGTAAACAGTATTATGTATCCCCAAGATACATATGCTAACATCTGAACCCCAAACATGACAAGATTAGGAGGTGGTAAGCAAGTGATTTGGCTCAGCCCTCCTAAATGGGATTAAGGACCTTGTAAAAGAGACTGTGGCATGTTATCTCTCCCTACCATGAGGGGACAAAAAAAAAAAAAACTAGGACATGGTTGTTTATGAACCAAAGTGAATCTTCCAGTGTTCTGATTTTGGACTTCTCAGCCTCTAGAATTGTGAGAAATAAATTTCTATTGTTTACAAACCAGTCAGTCTAGAGCATTTTATTGTAGCCACCTAAACACACTGCAACAGGAACTTATCGATTCAAATATAAAATATAAATTAATTTGACTTTAATACTTCTGTATTATCTAAGGGGGGAGGGTTCCTGCTATAAACTATCATTCATACCACCTGGGGAGCTTCTTAAAAACACAAGTTCTAGAGAACCACCCTGGGAAGCTCTTCATTCCAGAGGTCTGGGAGAAACCATAATCTTCCAGGTTTGGGAACCCAACAGTTGATTAGTCCAGCACAGGCTATTAAGACTCTGAAATCAAAGGTTAGCAGGAAGATGGTGGTCTGTAGCCAGCTTTCTGCAGATGCTCCTGTCCAGAAGGAGAGTTAAAGGACAGAAATTTAGTGAGAAAGCCAATGGTTTGGAGCTGAGCCAAGAGACAAGGTCGAGGAACCCACATCAACCCTGCTGGAGCGACCTGTGACCCCAAGGATACAAATAAAAGGTACAGAGCACATCACCAAGCAAATGGGAGTCCCCTCCCCCAAGAGAACAGCTCACAGTATATGCCATACCTCCATACAAACAAGCGAGCAGAGTTCAGATGTCCACTCTACCCCACGGGAGAGACCCTCTAAAAACTGGACCTCCTTCCCCTGTGCCGTGGCACTCTCCTGCTCAAGCATAAAGCTGTATAAAACTGTATATATTCTCTACCTGCAAGTTGGAACTCCTGGCACTCCACTCTCACCCTGAGGTTTGGAGGTCTCTCCCCCACGGAGTCCAGA
>CAUYON010114641.1:0-28022 GCA_963573935.1 Arctocebus calabarensis | reverse complement strand
GTCCCAGCTACTAGGGAGGCTGAGGCAAGAGAATCGCTTAAGCCCAAGAGCTGGAGGTTGCTGTGAGCAGTGTGACGCCACGGCACTCTACCCAGGGCGATAAAGTGAGACTATGTCTCTACAAAAAAAAAAAAAAAAAAGTGTGTCCTTTTGATAAAACAGAAGTCTAATAGGCACTTTAAACTTAATACCTATGAAACAGAATTCTGAATTTGCCTCCTAATCCTTCTAGTGGCTCAGGCCTTGAAATAATCCTTAACTTTGTGTGTTCTCACTTTTTCTCTCCCATCTCACATCCTATCCCTTAGCAAGTCATATTTGAAGGAATAAAATGATCAAAATATGTAGGCTATAAGATGAAAACACTTTTTAACTTTTCTCCCCCTTTGTTTGAGAGGCTGGAGAATGAGACAACTTGAAAAATAATAACAATATGGCTTGTATTATGTTCTAAGAGTATTATGTTTATACTCTGTCTATATCCTTAGAATCACCCCTAGGAGGTAAGTACTATTCTCATTTTTTAGATGAGAAACTGAGGTATAAAAAAGGTGAAATATTTTGCTCCTAGGAAATGGCAGAGCCAGGATTCTAACCCAGGCAGTCTGGCTCATGGGCCCATGATTATAAACACTGTGCTAGAGGCGTACTGACTTAACCTTGTCCAGAGTCACTTAAAGTTTATGGCAGGGGAGCAGTAAAGAATATCGATTTCATTAATTCCCCTATCTTTATAGCACTCTGGGAGAAAGAAGGTCAGTAATTGTTGTGGTTGGTCACTCTTTGACACTTAACTGTAATACTGGATTTAGATTATTTTTCTGGAGACCTGTGACTGCAAATACATCATTTCTTCCTTCTCCACTTTCTACTGATTCCTTCTCTTCCTTTCTCATTCTTTATTCTTCTCCATGTCCTCTTCCATAATGCCACATCCCTTTTCCTCCAGTCTAAGTAAGCACAGTTCACCAGGAGTAGCACAGCTGGGTTCGAAAAGAGGAGTTTGCTCTCAAAAGATGGCACACCAGAACAACATGAACTTGTTTCTGTTTTATGTTAGACCATTTATTGAAGATCTTGGGATTACTTATACAGAGTCCCATAGTTTATAGTTTGGACAAGGGAGCTAGAAGGGATCTAGAGTTCTGGTCTGTATCCTCCAATGCAAACAAAAACTTTGTTATGCTCAGAAACAAATTGGTAGGAGGAATGGTTAAACTACCATAAACTTGATTGCAAATTATTTTCTGTTCGCTAAAACTTACCACTTAAGGGATAATATTTTTGTTAGCCTAGCCCAGTTAGGATACTGATGGAAGTTAAGATAATAAAATTGCTTTGTTTTTATTTAACACATACTTTAATGTCTGCTCAGACTGGCCATTCCTCAGTAATTTCTCAGGTTTCATTGTGAAGGATATTTTTTCTTTCCATTCATTGTTTCAGCATCAGAATTCAGTTGTATTTTGGGCTGTGCTTTACTCACTATAAACACTTTTCAGGCATCCTTGCCTCCAATATAAATAATTTAACATATTGTATAGGATAAATTAGGGACCTGGTATTCTTAAAGTGGTTGGAATTTTGGATAAGAAATGTTTTAAATTCAGGCAGGGCAGAAGGAAGGGATTCTCAAGAAGCATGAGGAAACTTTATTAATGATGGATCTATTTATTTTTATAATTATGATGATGGTTTTACAGATGTATGCACCATCAATATTTATCAAATTTTGGGCTGGTTCAGTGGCTCAAGCCTATAATCCTAGCACTCTGGGAGGCTGAGTGGGAGGAGCCCTTGAGCTCACAAGTTCAAGACCAGCCCAAGCAAGAGCGAGACCCCATCTCTACTAAAAATGGAAAGCTAGCTGGACCTCGAGGTGGGTCCATGTGTAGTCTCAACTACTGGGAAGGCTGAGGTGGTTGTGAGCTAGGCTGATGTCACTGCATTCTAGCCTGGGTAACACAGTGAGACTCTCTCAAAAAAAAAAAAAAAAGACACTTTATGTACAGTTTGCTGTATGTAAAGCATACCTCATGTAAGTTTGTTTTATTTTTTTTAAAATACTTTATGTAAAAAATAATTAAAAATAATAAAAAATCCTTTATAGAGGTAGTTAGAAAAAAAAAAGTAATGTTTGGGATATGAGTCTGCCTTCTACATTTCAATAGCTATTCAGCAATAATTTCTTGGTTTAGTTTTCTCACCTTTTAAAAAACCACCTTTGAGATGATATGATAAAATTTGCTTTTCTTTTTTTTTTTTATTGTAGAGACAGAGTCTCACTTTATCGCCCTGGGTAGAGTGCCGTGGCGTCACACTGCTCACAGCAACCTCCAGCTCTTGGGCTTAAGCGATTCTCTTGCCTCAGCCTCCCGAGTAGCTGGGACTACAGGCGCCCGCCACATCGCCCGGCTATTATTATTCAGCACTTCTAATTAATTGTACTCTGTCCTCTTTCTGCTTTTCTTTGTTTCCTGTTTCTTATCTCTTAACCATTTAAGTGTCTCCGAAAGAAAGTCAGAGAAAACAACTCAGTATAATTGTCGGCTTTTACTATTACTGTTAAGTCAAAATGAATACTCTTTTACCAGCAGATGTAGATTTATCAATAATCCTCTTAGATATAATCACTTGGGTTCTTTGTAGCATTCTGGGTTTTGCATGACGTTAAGGGGATACAGGTTTAATGTGTGTACCAGTATGTTTGAGCTGTATCTCAGTTATGAAAAACTTGGTGAAGCTTAAGATTTCAGAGAACTGTTCTAACAATTTTTTATGCAAGTTACTAAAATTTGGATTTGAACATATTAGCAGGGTCCTCCAAAAGTTTCATTAAATGTTTGAAAATAAAATCCATTCAGCATTTTTATACTTATTTAAGCAAGTTGTTTTGATCTTGAGAAACATAGAACCACTCATATGTTTTTGGGCTTTATGCCAGATAACTACCTGCTCTAAGAGTAAAGCATCCTAAATATTTGGGAAATCACAGGAGTTTATCATGCTGTCCTAATTTTAAAACCAAAGGAATATATGTGTGTATAAGTGCTTTAAAAAATCATAATTATGGGCTCAGTACCTGTGGCTCAACAGGCTAGGGCGCCAGCCACGTACACCTGAGCTGGCAGGTTCGAATCCAGCCCGGGCCCACCAAACAACAACGACGGCTACAACCAAAAAAAAAAAAAAATGGCCGGGCGTTGTGGCGGGCGCTTGTATTCCCAGCTACTTGGGAGGCGGAGGCAAGAGACTCGCTTGAGCCCAGGAATTGAAGGTTGCTGTGAGCTGTGATGCCACAGCACTCTATCTAGGGTGACAGTTTGAGGCTCTGTCTCAAAAAAAAAAAATCATAATTATGGGTGGCACCTGTGGCTCAATGGGTAGGGCACCGACCCCATATACCATGGGTGGCGGGTTCAAACCCAGCCCTGGCCAAACTGCAACAAAAAACAGCTGGGCATTGTGGCGGGGGCCTGTAGTCCCAGCTACTCGAGATGAGGCAAGAGAGTCACCAGAGCCTAGAAGTTGGAGGTTGCTGTGAGCTGTGTGACACCACGGCACTCTACCGAGGGCAATAAAGTGAGACTCTGTCTCTACAAAAAAAAAAAAAAATCATAATTATTCTATTAGGTTTCACAGGTGTGTATATTCTTTTAACTCAATCACAATAAACAAAATATAGAAAATCTCCACCAGACTGATAATTCCCCTTATGCATCCTTGCCGTTAATCCTCCACATTCATTCCCAGAACACTGTTCTGCTTTCTGTCATTGTAAATTTCCCTTTCTCAAAATTTTTTTAAATGACTTCTTTTTTTTTTTTTTTCTTTTGAAGACAGTCTCAGTCCTCCTGGGGTTGAGTGCTATGACATCATAGCTCACAGCAACCTCAAACTCTTGGGCTCAAGTGATTCTCTAGCCTCAGCCTCCCAAGTAGCTGGGATTACAGGCGCCCACCACAGCACCCGACTATTTTTTAGAGACAGGGTCTCAGTTTTGCTCAGGCTGGTCTCAAACTCCTGAGCTCAAGCAGTCCATCCACCTCGGCCTCCCAGAGTGCTGGGATTATAGGTGTGAGCCACCACACCTGACCCAATAGACTTAATTTTTATAGCAGGTTTACATTCCTAGCAAAATTGGTACAAAGAGTTTTTATAGCAGGTTTACATTCCTACCAAAAAGGTACAAAGAGTTCTTGCATTCTCCTGGTTCCCACACACAAGTAACCTTTTCCACTATCAATATCTGGCAAAGAAGTGGTAGTTGTTATAACTAACAAACCTACATCAATACATCATTATAAACTCCTTCAGAGCAATGGGCAACTTGAGAGAAATACAGTGATTTAAACTGTGTCTAAACCCATAAACTCTGTTTTTTGTTTTTGAGACAGAGCCTCAAGCTGTCACCCTGGGGAGAGAGCTGTGGTCACAGCTCACAGCAACCTCCAATTCCTGGGCTCAAGCGAGTCTCTTGCCTCCACCTCCCAAGTAGCTGGGATTACAGGCATCTGCCACAACGCCCAGCCATTTTTTGGTTGCAGCCATCATTGTTTGGCGGGCCCGGGCTGGATTCGAACCCGCCAGCTCAAGTGTATGTGGCTGGCACCTTAGCCTGTTGAGCCACAGGCGCCAAGCCTAAACCCATAAACTCTTTACATTTTAAAATTGATTATATCTGCGTGCAACCCACTATAACCACTGCCTCAGCCACCCCAACCTTCAATACATCTAATCATTTTCACCCAAAGTCTATAGTTTACATTAGGGTAGACTCTCCGTATTGTCCATTTAGGGGTTTGGACAAATGTACGATATCATATACCCACCATTATAGTATCATACAGAATAGTTTCACTACCCTCAAAATCCTCTGGGCTCTGCATCCCTTCCTCACTCCTTGACCACCACTGATCTTTTTCCTCCCTGCACAGTTCTGCCTTTTCCAGAATGTGATATAGTTGGGTTCAAACAGTATGTAGACTTTTCAGATTGTTTTCTCCCTTAGTAATATGCATTTAAGTTTCTTCTATATCTTTCTATGGCTCGATTGGTCTTTTCTTTTTAGTGTTGAATAATATCATTTTATTGTCTGGACGTACCACAGTTTATTTATTTATTTATAAATTTGAGGTGAATGGGGAATGATTTTTCTTTTCTTTTCTTTTTTTTTCTGAGGCAGAGCGTAACTCTGTTGCCCAGGCTGGTGTGCCATGGCATCAGCCTAGCTCTCAGCAATTTGAAGCCTCTGGGTTCTAGCAATCCTGCCTCAGCTTTCTGAGAAGCTGGGACTACAGGCATACACCATATTTTTCTATTATGCCCAGCCAATTGTTTTATTTTAGTAGAGACAGGGTCTTGCTCTTGTTCTCAACCTCCTGAGCTCAAGCGATCCTCCCACCTTGGCAGCCCAGAGTGCTGGAATTACGGGTGTCACTGTGCCTGGCCTATTTTTTAATTTTTTCTTTTTTTTTTTTAGAGACAGAATCTCACTCTACTGCCCTCGGTAGAGTGCCATGGCATTACAGCTCACAGCAGCCTCCAGCTCCTGGGCTTAGGCAATTCTCTTGCCTCAGCCTCCCAAGTAGCTGGGACTACAGGCGCCCACCACAACGCCCAGCTATAAATTTTTACTCAACCACTATACGAATGAAGATACCATTGCTTATTTATATGTTCACCTACTAATAAACCTTTTGATTGCTTCCAAGTTTTAGCAATTGTGAATAGTGCTGCTATAAACATTCATGTGCAGGTTTTTGTGTGGACGTTAAGTTTTTAACTCATATGGACAAGGAACATGATTGCCAGATCATACAGGAAGCATATGTTTAGTTGTGTAAAAAACTTCCAAACTGTCTTTCAAAGCAACTGTACCATTTTGCATTTCCACCAGCAATGAACGAGAGTTCCTGACGTCCCACACTTTTCTTGGAATTTTTTAATGGAATTTTAAAGTGGATAATATACTATGCACTATTGTTACTAATTGTAGAAAGAAAAATCTCTATTCTTTCACCACAAAGAATAATGAATCTAGCTGTGAGTTTTCCATAGATGGCCCTAACCAGGTTGAAGAAAATCCCTTCAATTTCAAATTTTTTGAGATTTTAATCAAGCAAGTCTGTTGAATTGTTCAATGTTTTTTTTTGTCTATTGAGATAATCATGCAGCTTTTGTTTTCTATTCTATTAATATTATGTATCCTTGATTTCCATATGTTAAACCAATGTTTAACCATATGTTTGAATTCCTGGAGTAAATCCCATTTGGTCACAGTGTCTGATACTTTTTATATGTTGTTAGAGTTAGTTTGTTAGTATTTTGTTGAACATTTTTCATCTATACTCATTAGGGTTATTCCTCTGTAGTTTTCTTTTCTTTTCTTTCTTTCTTTCTTTTTTTTTTTGTAGAGACAGAGTCTCACTTTATCGCTCTCTGTAGAGTGCTGTGCCGTCACACAGCTCACAGCAACCTCCAACTCCCAGGCTTAGGCGATTCTCTTGCCTCAGCCTCCCAAGTAGATTGAACTACAGGCGCCCGCCACAATGCCCAGCTATTTTTCTGGTTTTGCAGTTCAGCAGAGGCTGGGTTTGAACCCGCCACCTGTGGTATATGGGGCTGGCACCCTACTGGATGAGCCATAGGCACTGCCCTAGTTTTCTTTTCTTGTGATAGCTTTGGTTTAGGTATCAGAGTAATACTGGTCTCATAGGATGAGTTGGGAAAGTGTTCCCCTCTATTTTCTAGAAGAGTTTTTGAAGAATTGGTACTAATTCTCTAAACATTTGTTAGCATTAACCAGTGAAGACACCTGGCTCTTGGCTTTTCTTTGCGAGTTTATTTGCTAATTTAATCTACTTACATGTTATAAATCCATTCAGAATATATTTCTCCTTAAATCAGTTTTGGTATATTGTATCTTTCTACTCTAATCTTTCTACTCATTAGATAATCAAGGTTATCTAATTTATTGGCATGAATTGTTTGTAGCATTCCTTTATAATCCTTTTTATTTTTGTGCAGGTTTTTATGTGAACATGTTTTCAAATTCATTGGGTAAATGCCAGTTTGGAGTATAATTGCCAAGTCCTGTGGTTAAACTAGTTTAGCTTTGTAAGAAACTGCCAAACAATGTTTCAAAGAGGCAGCACCATTTTGTATTCCATGAATGAGGGTTCTTGTTGCTCAATTCCATCACCAGCCATTGGTAGGTATTACCAGGTTTGTTTTTTTTTTAATTTCAGCCATTTCTCACAGGCACATAATGGTTGTCTTAATTTGCAGTTTCAAAATGACAAATGATGGTGAGTGTCTCTTTATATGTTTCATGTGAAGGTTTTTGTGTGGACATAAGTTTTTAACTCATATGGATGAGGAACATGATTGCTGGATCATACGGGAATGATCCATAGCCATCCATATATCTTCCATGTGTCTATTCAGATCTTTTACCCATTTTTAATTGGGTTGTTTGTTAGTATGCTTGTGTTTTATGAGATCTTTGAATATTTTAGATACAAGTCTTTTATGTGTTTTGCAAATATTTTCTCCCCATTTATGGCTTCTCTTTTCATACTCTTAATAGTGTCTTGTGCAGAGCAATTTTTAATATTAACAAAGTCCAGGAAAAAAATTATAAATTTTTTTTTATCTCACACATCATGCAATACTTTTGTTGTATCTAAAAACTCATTGCCAAATGCAAGGCATTTTTGCCACATTCTCTTGATTACTATAGCTTTATATTTAAGTCTTAAAATGCAGTCATGTGAGTCTTTCCAGTTTGTTGACTAAAATAGGGTTTTGCCTTTCCATAAGAATTTTAGAAACAATTTATTAATATCTACAAAATGCCTTGCTGGAATTTTCCCAGGGATTGCATTGGATCTGCCAATCAAATTAAGAGGAAGTGACATCTTAAAAATATTGAGGGCTCAGCATCCATAGCTCAGTGGTTAGGACGCCAGCCACATACATCAGGGCTGGTGGGTTCGAACCTGGCCCGGGCCTGCTAAACAATAATGACAACTGCAACCGAAAAATAGCCAGACGTTTTGGTGGGCACCTGCAGTCCCATCTACTTGGGAGGCTGAGGCAAGACATTTGCTTGAGCCCAAGAGAGTGAAGTTACTGTGAGTTATGATGCTACAGCACTCTATCCCGGGCAACAGGAGTGAGGCTCTGTCTTAAAAAAAAAAAAAAAATCTGGTGAAGTTGCGCTGTGTTTAATGTTTGCTATAGCTGTAGGTGCCAGAAGCTTCAAATTCCTCTAGTTTCCTTGTTTCATTCCCCTTCTTGTCTTTGTGCTTCTTTTAAAAATACTTTTTCAAAAGATTCCGTGTGCTGCCACTCTTTAAGCTGTAATCCGCTATTATACTGGAGCCCTTTTGATGTGGTTGTAAGGCAGGGTTCTATGATCTTATAACCAGTCTCTCAGAGGGCCTATATCCCAAGAAGACAAGCAGTGTTTTTTTAGTCTCTCCAGGGAAGTCTAGATGGGACTAGAATCAAGGAAATGCCCTTCTCCTAAGTGAGATATAATTCAGGTACAGTCCTTTCCCTTGGAGAGCACATTTGTGTGATGCAGAACGTTCTGGGTGTATTTCATAATGGTTACTTGCCTCCCACTAGCCAGAGTCACTGTGGGATCTTTCTTGAGTCTTCATATTTCTTGAGTCTCCTTGAGGTAAAAAACCCACAAAGGGGGAGGTTTCTTTAAGACTATAGCCACCTAGACATTTCTCACTCTAATACCACTCCACACTCAGTCTGTACCAATTTATCAAAATTATTGTTTAAATATTCTGTGAAAAGAAAATCAAAGTCTCAGAGCCACTGCCCACCCCAACTCCTTATGCAAAAGAGAAGATTAAAGCCTCAAGCATCTGTGGAAACTGGCCCCCAAACTCTTGCTAAGCTCCCACAAACAAGGACCTGCAAATCGTACCTATGTCTAGCACCTAAAACCAAAGCCTGACTCCACACTAATAATGAATTACAAGTTTATCTTACAGGAGACAGAGCCAGAGACAAGACAGCATCAGGTATTCTTCCATCTACGTAACTGATGATTCCTTCACCACCTTTCTATTTTAAGTAAAATGTAAATTTCTTGAGTTTCACAAAAATGGAACCATTTTGCCTCTTCAGCTTAACGTACCTTTTTCTTTTTCTTTTTAATTTCAAATTAACGTATCGCTTCTCGGCCTTTTGCCTAAGATCAAGTGTTTAATTTCAAATTAACGTAAGGGCACAAATTTTTAGGTTACACTGTTCTCACTTCCAAAGTAAAGTTCAAGGCTCAGCGTCCTGCAGCTCAAGTGGCTAAGGTGCCAGCCACATACACCAGAGCCGGAAGGTTCGAATCCAGCCCAAGTCTGCCAAACAACAATGACGAGTACAACCAAAAAATAGCTGGGCATTGTGGTGGGCACCTTTAGTCCCAATTACTTGGGAGGCTGAGGCAAGAGAATTGGTTAAGCCCAGGAATTGGAGGTTGCTGTGAGCTGTGATGCCACAGTACTCTACCAAGAGCAACATAGTGAGACTCAGTCTCAAAAAAAAAATACAAAGTTCAAGTTGTAGTTGAGTGCTTCACCCAGGGGGCGTGCTAACACCCACACATTGTGCACATTAGGCAAGATCTCATCAATTGCCCTTCATCTTCCTGCCCATCGCCCTTCCCCCTCCCTTCTCCCTTGCTAAACTATATTTGTGTTTTATTGCTCATGTGGGCATGTAATTGTTTCTATATTGGTTTCATATTAGTATTGAGTATACCAGATTTTTTTCCATTCTTGAGATACTTTACTTAGAAGAATGTGTTTCAACTCTATCCAGGTAAGCATAAAAGATGGAAAGTCTTCATCTTCTCTTATGGCTATATAGTACTCCATGGTATACATATATCACAGTTTGATAATCTATTCATGGGCTGATGAGCATTTGAGTTGCTTCCACAATTTGGCAATTATGAATTGGGCTGCAGTAAACATTCTGGTGCAACTTAGTAGTGGAATTGAGGGATCAAGTGGAAGGTCAACTTTTAGTTCTTTGAGAATTCTCTATACTTCTTTCCATAAAGGTTGTATTAGTTTGCAATCCCACCAACAGTGTAGAAGTGTTCCCTTCTCTCTACATCCATGCCAGCATCTGTACATTTGGGACTTTGTTATGTGGGCTAATCTTACTGGAGTTAGGTGATATCTCCCAGTAGTTTTGATTTGCATTTCTATTATAATTAAAGACATTGAGCATTTTTTCATGTGTTTGTTGGTCATTTGTCTGTCATCTTCAAAGAAGTTTCTATTCAAGTCTCTTGCCCATTTATAAATTGGGTTGTTTACTCTTTGCTTATTGATTAATTTGAGTTCTCTGTAAATTCTACTTATCAGCCCTTGTCATAGTCATAACATACAAAAATCTTCTCCCATTCTGAAGGCTGTTTGCTTTAATTGTAGTACCCTTAGCTGTGCAGGAGTTTTTTAGCTTGATCAAATCCCATTTATTTATTTTTGATGTTGCTGCAATTGCCTGGGGGATCTTCCTCATAAAATCTTTTCCCAGGCCAATATTTTCAAGCATTTTCCCCACACTCTCTTCTAGAATTTTTATTGTTTCATCTCTTAAATTTAAATCTTTTTATCCAGTGAGGATCGATTTTTGTCAATAGTGAGAGGTGTGGGGTCCAGTTTCAGTCTTCCACATGTGGCCAACCAGTTCTCCCATTCTTTTCCCCAGTGCATGCTTATGTTAGGTTTATCAAAGATCAAATAGCGATACATGGCTGGGTTCATCTCTATTCTATTCCACAGATCTGTGTCTCTATTTTTGTGCCAGTGCCATGCTGTCTTAATCACTATGGACTTGTGACATAACTTGAAGTCCGATAATGTGATGCCTCAAGATTTGTTTTTATTACTAAAAATTGTATTGGCTATTCAGAGTTTTTTTAGATTCCATATGAAATGAAGTTCTTCATATTTTTTAAAGTTCTTCATAGGATGACGTTGGTGCTTTGATGGGGATTGCTTTAAATCTGTAGATTGGTTTGGGTAGAACGACATTTTAATGATGTTGATTCTTCCCAGCCAAGTGCATTATATGTTCTTCCATTTGTTAATGGCTTCTGCTCTTTCATTTCTCAGTCAACCCACCTTTTTCCTTCTCTCTGCATGCCTTTAAAATGCCGGAAGTTTCCAACATTCATTTCAGAAAAACAGCCACAGCTTATCTACAGTTTGTGATTTTCCCTGGAACTTCCTGAAAATCTTGATTTAATAAACTTCCATTGAGATTTTTATCTCAGATGTTGACTTGGGTTAAGAGTTCTAGCTCTAGTCATTTCTGTACCAGGTAAGTCGATCTGGGCTGGGACCCACTGAATTCTTCTGTCTCTCTAAATTTCAGGATTTGCTCTGACCTCCATTCTCTAATGGGTCCAATAGTCATTTTCCATTTGTTCAGCTTTTTTCTTATGGTAACAATAGGGGTGATGCCTCATGAGCTCTTTTCGTGTCAGATCTCATCTGCAATTGGGTTTTTATAGTACAATATCCATATCTCCATTGAGATTTCCTATATGTTTGTCCACTTAGACCATATTTTCCTTTATTTCTGTAATCATATTTTCCTCTAATTCTTTGAACACATTTATAACAACTGTTTTGAAGTCTTTTGTCTGATAAATCCAATATCCGGACCCACCAAGAGTCAGTTTATATTGTCTTTTTTTTTTTTTTGAGACAGAGACTCAAGCTGTCGCCCTGGGTAGAGTGCTATGACATCACAGGTCACAGCAATCTCCAACTCCTGGGCTCAAGTGATTCTCCTGCCTCTGCCTCCCAAGTAGCTGGGACCATAGGCACCCCCCACAATGCCCGGCTATTTTTTGGTTGCAGCTGTTGTTGTTTGGCGGGCCCGGACTGGATTCGAACCTGTCAGTTCAGGTGTACGTGGCTGGCGCCTTAGTCGCTTGAGCCACAGGCGCCGAGCCTATATTGTCTTTTTTCCTGAACCACGTATCAAAGTTTCTGGTTTCTTTTCATGTCTATTAATTTTTTGTGGAAACCAGAGATTTTTGAAATTTCAGATTGTAATAAATGTACATATGATTTGGTTACATCGTTTGCTTTAGTAAGGCTAAAGTCCAAGTTGTAGCTGTGTCCTTCATCCAAGAATTGTGCAATATACCTAAGTAGTATGCCCATTAGGTGGGAATTTACCCATCCCTTACTCCCTCTCCCCCACTTGAACTCCATAGCATTATTCTCACATGTGAGCATTAAGGTACTGTTATGCTAGTTCCAATATGTCTGCCTTTCCATTCTTGTGGATATTTCAGTTAAGAGAATGGTCCAGGTTATTCCATCCAGGTTATTAAAAAAGATATAATATTTCATAGTATACCACAATTTATTAATCCATTCATGTACTGAAAGTTACTTGGGTTGTTTCCAAGACATTGCAATTATGAATTATGCCTTTATGATAAAATGTCTTTTTTCCTTTGGGTAAATGCCCAGTACTGGGATTGCAGGATCAAATGATAGGTCTATTTTAGTTCTTAAGGAATCTCCATACTATTTTCCATAGCAGTTGTACTAGCTTGCAATCCCACCAATAGTGTAGGAGTGTTCCCTTCTCTCCGCATACACGCCACCATCTGTTGCTTTGGGACCTTATGATGTGAGCCTTTCTCATTGTGGATAGGTGATATTTCAATGTGGTTTTGATCTGCATTTCTCTGATGATTTTGAGATGATGAGCATTTTTTCACATTTGTTGACCATTTGTCATCACAGGAAAAGTTTCTGTTCATGTCTCTTGTCTAGTTTTTAACGAAGTTGTTTGATGTTTTCTTGTTAATTTAATTGAGCTCTTGTAGATTCTGGTTATCAGCCCTTTGTTGGATGTGTAGCATGCAAATATTTTCTCCCATTCTGAAGTTGTTTTTTTGCTTTTAAAACTGGAGATTTTAGGTAACACATTTTAGTGACTGTGTTATATTCTTCTGAGGATTGCTAGTGTTTTATGTGTATTCTAGCTAGAAGTTAACTTGCCTGGCCTCAAACTGTAAATGGTTTCCCTTGCAATATGCTGCTGCTCAATTCTTTCACCTTCTAGCTGTTCCTTTTTCAGCATAATTCCCTGATTCCTTCCCTTATCTCCCTGCTCTGAATGCCACTGTGGTTTAGTAGTCAGCCAAGGATTTGGGCAAAGTTTATGCTCAAATTTTTACCTCACCCCTTTTGCAGTTCTCTTACTTTCAAACTATCCCCCCTAAACTTCCAGCCACTCTGCCAGTCCCAAACTCTGTTCTTTGTCTTGTTCAAACAGCAAGACTATATATTGTGCTGTCAGAGGTACAGGAACTGGGGATCATCCTCAGATCAAAAAGCTATAAATTCCCATTTCCTACACATTCCAAGGATTAATCAATTTCAAGGGTAAATTTTCCTGGTTACTGCCTGCTTTTGGTTACTTTCAAATGCCTTCATAGGTAGGTGCAGTGGTATATATATATCTGTAATCTCAGCTACTTGGGAGGCAGAGGTGGGAGGATTGCTTAAGTCCAGGAGCTCAAGGCTAGCCTGGGCAACATAGCAGGATCCCATTTAAAACAATAAATAAAAGTGATTTCAAAGAGTTAGACACTTCTAATATATTTTGTTCAGGTTTTATAATTGTTATGTTATAAATAGTTTGAACAATCAACTCATTCTACTATTCCAGGAACTAAACTTTCAGCAATTATAGCTCTCAAGATGAGAGAACTCCATGTTGCTCTTTGTCATTAAAATCTAAAGTCTATGCTAGGAGCAGTGGCTCATGTCTGTAATCCTACCACTCTGGGAGGCCAAAGAGGGAGGCCTGCTTGAGCTCAGGAGTTTGAAGACAGCCTGAGCAAGAGCAAGATGCTGACTCCACAAAAATAGAAAAAATTGTTTAGGGGCGGAGGCACACACCTGTAATCCCAGCTACTTGTAGGCTGAGGCAGGAGGATCAGTTGAGCCTAGGAGTTTGAGGTTGCAGTGAGCTGTGATGATGTCACTACATTCTACCTAGGAAGATAGAGGGATACTATATCTCAAAAATATAAATAAATAAAAATAAAAGAATCTCATGTCTAGTGATGCTCATTTGTATTCATATCAAACTTGTTGAATCCATGGATTTCTAGATAAGTAGATTTTAAAATTCTTATCTATATTGGGTTCCCAAAGTAATCTCGAGGTATACTATAGGAATCCCAATAATAGGCTCAGCGCCTGTGGCTCAACAGGCTAAGGCGCCAGCCATGACACCTTAGCTAGCAGGTTTGAATCCAGCCCAGGCCCACCAAACAACAATGACGGCTGCAACCAAAAAATGGCCGGGCGTTGTGGCTGGCACCTGTAGTTCCAGCTACTTGGGAAGCAGAGGCAGGAGAATCACTTGAGCCCAGGAATTGGAGGTTTCTGTGAGCTGTGATGCCACAGCACTCTATCCAGGGTGACAGCTTGAGGTTCTGTCTCAAAAAAAGAAAAAAAAAAAAAAAGGAATCCCAATAATAATAAAGCATTAAAAATAGTTACTTGAATTGAATGAGATTCTTAGTGATCAAAACAAAAAGGTCAGCCTCAGCTCCTATAGCTCAAGCAGCTGGGGTACCAGCCACATACACCAGAGCTGCCAAACAACAATGACAACTACACCCCCCACCCCAACAAAAATAGCTGGGCATTGTGGTGGGCACCTGTAGTTCCAGCTACTTGGGAGGCTAAGGCAAGAGAATATATTAAACCCAAGAATGGGAGGTTGCTGCGAACTGTGACGCCATGACACTCTACTCAGGGTGACACAGTGAAACTCTGTCTCAAAAAAAAAAAAAAAAAAGAAGAAGTTAAAAACAAAAAGGTCAAATTTGGAGAAAAATACAAAAAGAAAAAAAAATATGCAACCAAAAATTGTTCATCAAGTAATAAGTAGTTCAGAATTCCTAAGGGCACAGAATAAGTAAAGGTGGAACACAAGGTTTTAAACAATTTAGTATGAAATAATCAGATGTCCTTTGGCTCCATATACAATTTTCCTTTTCTTTTTTTTTGAGAGACAGTCTCACTTTGTCACCCTGGGTAATATGCCATGGTGTCATAGCTCACAGCAACCTCCAGCTCTTGGGCTCAAGTGATTCTCTTGTCTCAGCTTCCCGAGTAACTGGGACTACAGGTGCCCACCACAACACAGAGCTATTTTTAGAGATGGGGTCTCACTCTAGCTTAGGTTAGTTTCAAACTCCTGATCTCAGGAGATCCACTTGCCTAGGCCCCCCAAAATGCTAGGATTATAGGCGTGAGCCACCGTGCCTGGCTTCATGTACAGTTCCCAAAACATTCTGGGACCATGAACAAAAATTCCTCTTTCCCTATATATAAAACAGAGACAAAAATAAATACTTTTTTACTACATAGTAATGTAAAAATATTCCAGTAGAGTTTTTAGTTTTGGCCAATGATGTTGGTTAAGTCTAAATTGTTTTATTTATCATCCTAAATAACTTTAACTTAATGTTGGTTAGAAAAGCAGAAATTATAATATAAATTTCAGGAGAAACTAGCTTCTCTTATTTATTAAAACTTCAAAAATACCTCCTCTTGGCTTGGCGCCTGTGGCTCAACGGGCTAAGGCGCCAGCCATGTACACCTGAGCTGGCGGGTTCGTATCCAGCCCCAGGGCCCGCCAAACAACAATGACGGCTGCAACCAAAAAATGGCTGGGCGTTGTGGCGGGTGCCTGTAGTCCCAGCTACTTGGGAGGCGGAGGCAAGAGACTCTCTTGAGCCCAGGAATTAGAGGTTGCTGTGAGCTGTGATACCATAGCACTCTATACAGGGTGACAGCTTGAGGCTCTGTCTCAAAAAAAAAAAATACCTCCTCTTTTCCTACGCTTTGGCAAAAATCACAAAAAGATAAAAGATGAAAGATAAGGAAAGGACTGGATTAATAAGATTTGGGGAGTCAAAAAAAAAATGATCTCAGGGAGACGCCTGTGGCTCATGGAGTAGTGCGCTGGCCCCATATACCGAAGGTGGCGGGTGCAAACCCGGCCTCGGCCAAACTGCAAAACAGAAAAATAGCTGGGCGTTGTGGTGGGCCCCTGTAGTCCCAGCTACTCGGGAGGCTGAGGCAAGAGAATCACCTAAGCCCAGGAGGTGGAGGTTGCTGTGAGCTCTGTGACACCACGGCACTTTACCGAGGGCGATAAAGTGAGACTCTGTCTCTACAAAAAAAAAAAAAGATCTCAGCTAACATAAAAGTAACTTTCCAATAGTGATAGTTGTACTTTGTGCCTACCTCGTAAGTTAGACATCTAATTTTATAATCTATTTTAATCAGACCAACATTCATGACAAGTGCTATGATAAAAGAATAACCATGTGATCTTTTGTTTCTATTTAAAATACAGCAAATTGTTACCGGAGACGTAAATCTTCCCACATTTTCAATAAGCCACAGAGCATTACTATCTCATAGTATTTTTTCCAGCATTCAACGGCTTCTGCTGCAGATGGATCTTCTTTAATATTGCTCTGATACTCAATGAGCTCAACACGCTTGTTTTTATATTTCTCCAAAGTTTTTTTAAAACGTTGTGCAATAGGACCAGGTATTGTTCCGTCCTGTATATCACACCATCTGAAAAGTATCAATGTAATTACAAAGATTGTCTTTTGTAACGTGCTGAGTACTTTCTAAACTATACTTACAAATTAATTCTTTCTTCAATAAGAGCAGTATAATTCTCACAACTTTCTTCATCATCCCAATCTCTCCAAAGGAAGTCATAAAAAAACCTGCAATAAAACAAATTAAGATGATAGTAATCAAAACCAGCCACTACTATATTTAGAATTAAAATGATATTTTCATGTCAGAATGATCAGATTAATAAATCTTAAGAAAGATATATTTTTTTGAGACAGTCTCATTATTCGCCTACAATAGAGTGCCGTTGCATCATAGCTCACAGCAACCTCCAACTCTTGGGCTTAAGCAATTCTCTTGCCTCAGCCTCCCAAGAAGCTGGGACTACAAGTGCCCACCATAACGCCCAGCTATTTTTATGTTGCAGTTGTCATTGTTTAGCTAGCCCGTGCTGGTTCAAACCCGCCAGCCTCAGTGCACATGGCTGGCACCGTAAACACTGTGTTTCAGGCACCAAGCCAAGAAACGTATTTTTGAATGACCTTCCAGTGAACTAAAATAAAAGGTAAAACTTTTAAATATCATGTGATCTGGATTCCAAATTAGGTTACTGCAAATAAGAAGATAGTGTTTCTGAAAGTGGGATTATAAAAATTATGTTTTAAACTGCATAGATTTTGGTTACAATTTGTCCAACAAAGAAATAATATGTACTAAAAAAGACAACCAAATTTGTTGGGAGAGGAAGAAGCATTAGAAAAACAAAAACATGGCGGTGCTCAGCGGGTAGGGCGCCGGCCACATACTCCCAAGCAGGCGGGTTTGAACCCAGCCCGGGCCAACTAAAACAACAATGCCAACAACAACAAAACGAAAGAAAAAGAAAAGCAAAACAAAAACATGCCATAAAATAGTCTATATTTTGTTTATCCTTCTAATTGTATCAATTTATAAGAAGCAGTGACAATATGGATGATGACATACAGCATTTGTAATGTCCTTCAATGTGAAAAATACATTCTAATATATAAAACTTGCTTAAGTATGAAGAGAGGTTAACACTACTTGTTTCCGGATCTTGTTTGTTCAATTTTTATAAAATGCAGGATCAAAAATGACAAATTTTTCATTACCTATGTAATATAATTGTGTGATTCTGCAACTAAGAGCTAAAAATACAATACAGTGTTTTGTCGTTTTTTTTTTTTTTTTTTTTTTGCAGTTTTGGCTGGGGCTGGGTTTGAACCCGCCACCTCTGGCATATGGGGCTGGCTCCTTACTCCTTGAGCCACAGGTGCCGCCCTTGTCATTTTTTTTTAACATGCCTCTACAACTGAGACAAAAATAATATGTTGATTTTAAGTGGATAAACCATCCAGAAGTAAGAGTTAAATTAATAAATATTTATAAAATGTTTACATGAGCAAAATGTACACATTAACTTTTCAATGTGATTCTTTTAATTTTCAGAAGCGAAAGGGCCCTAATACCTTACAACTTCCAAGGCCAGAGCAATGTCACGTATATCAGCATCTTGTCCCTCCACAGGATACACTTCCAAGAGAGGCACACTGTGCTCCAGTTCCTCCAATATCTCATTAACCAAATCCCTTGGAATATTTGCGATGTTGGAAGAAAAGGGATCAGCAACAGAAACAGTGACTTTGAAACAAGATGATGAGTTTTGGCTTGGCTTACAAGTTACCTAAGATAAACATTATGAGACATATAATTACAAATGTAAGTAAGAGATAAGGACTTCTTTCTCATAAACGAATTATGAGGTTTCTTCTTTTTAATTTTTTGTGACTTCTCTAACAATCAACATATAGAATAGACAGATCAATATTAAATAAAATATAGTTTTAAGAATTCTACTTCTTAAGCACCTTTCTTTTTTAAGTTTCATGGAAGGAATTCTGCATTGACTACATTATTTATTTCCAAGTGGGAGTTGCCAGAGAGGCCTCCCTTTGTTGTACAGGCTGGAGTGCAGTGGTTATTCATAGGTGTGATCCTTGTACACTACAGACTCAAACTCCTGGCCTCAGGCAATCCTCCTACCTCAACCTTCTGAGTAACAGGGACTGCAGGAGCATGCCAACATGCCGGGCTGCTATTTTTGAAGTTGCCTTGTTTTTTTTGTTTTGTTATGACAGTTTCACTCTGTTGCCCTGAGTAGAGTGCAGTGGCATCATAGCTCCCAGCAACCTCAAACTCTGCAGCTCAAGTGATCCTCTTGCCTCAGCCTCCCCAATAGCTGGGACCACAGGTGCCTGACATAATGCCTGCCTGAGCTTTTTTATTTTTCATAGAGAAGGATCTCACTCTTGCTCAGGCAAATCTCAAAACTCCTGAGCTCAATTAAGCAATCCTCCCGCCTCAGCCTCCCAACCTAGGATTACAGGCATGAGCTACCACACTTGGCTGGCTGCTATCACATTTTTAATTTCCAAAGCTCTTTCTCTCTTGGAATGTTCCCATGATATAGGTTCCAGTTCTCGTTTTGTGGATGCTTTCTTTGTTTTTTCCTTCTGAGACTATTAACAGATTTTCTTTTCTCAAGCTTACTTTATTGTAAGAATACAGTACATGATGCAAACAAAATACAAAATGGGTGTTAATTGACAATTTATGTTATCAGTAAACCTTCCAGTCAACAGTAGACTATGAGTAGTTTTGGGGGGAGGCAAAAGTTATACATGGATTTTTGACTGTACAAGCCCCCAAATTGTTCAAGGGTCAACAGTATTATGTTTCCAAGTTTTTTGTTTGTTGGTTGGGTGAATTTATTATAAGCAGAATAATGACCCCCAAAGATATCCGTGGAAGCTGTGAATTGTGTTTATCCTACATGGTAATGGAACTTTGCAGATGTAATTATGGTAAGGACATTGAGTTGCAAAGGTTATAGTGGATTACCCAGTTGGACCCATTCTAATCACACAAGTTCTTTGAAAGGGGAGCACCTTTGCAGCCTGCAGAAGATGCTTTGTGAGAAGGATTTTGGGGCCGAGAGCCACATGCCACAGAATGCGGGCAGCTTCTAGCGGCTGGAAAAGGGAAGACAAGGGACTTTCCATTAGAGCATCCGCAGAGGTATGCAGCTTCACCAACAACTTGATTTTGGCTCAGTTAGGCCTGCTGTCAAACTCCTGATCTATAGAGCTGTAAGAAAATAAATTCGTATTCTTTGTGCCATTGAGTTTGTGGTAATTTGTTGTGGCAGCAATAGAAAACGAATACAACATTTTAAAGAAAAGAGACTGACGTCGACAGGAATAAATTATTATGACTTTGTTGATACTTCAGTTCAAATAAGACTAAGGAAGCAGAAGCAGACAAAACAACAAAGTGTGAATGTGCAGCACTGTCTTAAGAGGTCTCAAGAACTAGTGTCACTTGTTTCACTGAAGGAATTAGAATCTGCTTATATATTATTCTACTTTTTTCCTGTTCCCCCTTTTTGTTCCATCTTCTGTTTAAGGACATCAGTAGCTGCTAAAGGATTGTAAAGTAATCCTATCATCTGTCGTTTTACTTATTATTCTCCAATGAGGCAGAGACAGATTAAATAATTAATGTATTATATGTATCACTTGGAACTTTTTTTTTTTTTTTTTTTGATACAGAGCCACAATCTGTTGCCCTGGGTAGAGTGCAGTGGCATCACAGCTCACAGCAACCTCCAACTCCTGTGCTTAAGCGATTCTCTTCCCTCAACCTCCCAAATAGCTGGGACTACAGGCACCCACCATAATGCCCAGCTATTTTTTGGTTGTAGTTGTCATTGTTGTTTGGCAGGCCTGGGCTGGATTCGAACCTGGCAGCTCTGGGGTATATGGTTGGTGCCTTAGCCGTTTGAGCTACAGACGCCCAGCCACACCTTGGAATTTGATATGACTCTTAGTTAACCTAATCCACGGGACTATAGAGATCTCAAAAAGTTTTGTGGTGTGGAGGGGTAGCACGAGGTATCGAGGGAGAAGACAAGGTACCACTCCTCATGTCCAACATAAATGTTCTGTTTCAATGTGTTGTACATGTTGAGCTTCCATATAAAATTGAAAAAAACTGCAAATTTATACTACTAAAACAAAACATTAAAGCCACGGATATAGTCTACCTCCCCTTATTTTATCCAGATTAAAAAAGTCCAGAGAACTTATAAAAGATCCAGGCAAAAGCTACTCAACGTCAGAAGATAAGCAAACCTCCAAGAAACACTAAAAATAGAGTATTAAAAGTAATAACAATAAATAAAATAAAAATAAGAGTATTACTGGAAAATTAACTAAACCCAAGCATCCTTTATATTCCTTTATAATTTCTATGACTAAAAATACTCCACTTTTTTTGAGACAGAGTCTCAAGCTATTGCCCTGGGTAAAGTGCTATGGTATCACAGTTCATAGCAACCTTAAACTCTTGGGCTTAAGCTATTCTCCTGCCTCAGTCTCCCAAGTAGCTGGGACTAGAGGTGCCCACCTGGCTATTTTTTTTTGTTGCAGTTGTCATTGTTTTTTGGTTTTTTTTTTTTGAGACAGAGCCTCAAGCTGTCACCCTGGATAGAGTGCTGTGGCATCACAGCTCACAGCAACCTCCAATTCCTGGGCTCAAGTGAGTCCCCTGCCTCTGCCTTCCAAATAGCTGGGACTACAGGTGCCTGCCACAATGCCCAGCCATTTTTTGGTTGCAGCCACCATTGTTGTTTGGCGGACCTGGGCTGGATTCGAACCTGCCAGCTCAGGTTTACGTGGCTGGCACCTTAGCCCGTTGAGCCACAGGCGCCGAGCCTGTCATTGTTGTTTTAACTGGCCAAGGCCGGGTTGGAACTCGCCAGCCTTGGTTTATGTGGCTGGTGCCCTACCCACGGAGCTACATACACCACCTAATATTCCATTCTTTATCTAGGTTAAAACTGCCACTCACTTTGCCACAATACATGTATTTTCGAATTATTTCCAAGTAGCATATGATGTAATGAGTTTCAAACAAAAGTTTTTCTTGTGACTGAAACTACAGATTTCAAATACCTATCTAATGCAGGGGTACCATTTGTGATTAAAAAATATTCATTTCTATGTAAGGATAATTAACCTTTTTTTGAGACAGAGTCTCACTATGTCACCCTCAGTAGAGTGCTGTGGAGTCAGAACTCACAGCAACCTCAAACTCTTAGTCTCAAGCAATTCTCCTGCCTCAGCCTCCTAAGTAGCTGGACTACAGGCGCCGGCCACAACACCTGGCTATTTTTTTTTTTTTCGTTGCAGTTGTCATTGTTGTTTAGCAGGCCCAGGCCACGTTCAAACGTGCCAGCCTGGGTGTATGTGGCTGGTGCCCTAACCACTACGGATGCTGAGCCAGATAATTAACCTTTAATGGAATAAAATATTCCATAATATTTAGCTTATAGACCTAACAAAGCAAAATCTTATCAAATGTAGGCTTGCAAGTTATTATACTAAACCGGTACTTTTTAAAATAAAAAAATTTCAAATTTTTGAAATTTTAGTTTTCTGACTCATGTTTTTTTCTTTTTGTGTCTGAAGTAACTAAACCTCATCAATTCAAATAAGATTAAGGAAAAAACGATGAAAAAAGACAGCTCAAGTTTGTTAAAGACAAAATCACTAGTTTTTAAAGAAATGTACTTTTGTTAATTTGACTATTTGACCAGTTGGAACTAGGCTAAGAAATATTGTCTGATACTACTAATTCCACTTAATGATAACTCCTTACCTTCTTTTTACACTATTAATTTTTTTAGAAACCTAAAATAGAAACATACTCTTGCCAACCCTTGTATAAGTACCAAAACTCCAAATGAATAAGGTCCATATTTCAGTCTTTGAAAGAATTGATCATTTCATTCAAAAAGAACAAAGATCAAATGCAATTTATTTACCTCAACCAGTATACCAACAAAAGGTATAGAAGCTTCTTCATATTTCACAAAGAATAACTCAGGATTAGTCTTCCAGACTCCAAACCATTTGTCTTTCAACTTTAGTTTTTCTGATAGGTATTTACTCACGGCCTCATCAGCATCTTCTGCCTAACAAAGGAAAAAAAACGTGCAGGCATGAATACCTTATATTGTAGATTTATAACTATTTTTACTGATTTATATTTTAAAATGGAAACAATTTGGCCTTAAATAATAGAAAATCTGGAAAATTATAGATTTTAACTAAAATAGAAAATAGAAACATATTTTCTATTTAATAGAAAAATATCATAAACATTAAAAAATTAAAATAAACTTAAAGAGGTCTATTTACTCAGTAGAGCAATTCAAAGATGAGACAGCCACTTATTTATGTCTTCAAGTAATTTGTTAATTCACTGAGCAGAATAAACATAATTATACCAATTAAAAACCCAGTAATTACCGTATTGAAAAACAGATAGTTATTTTTTCTGAACTTTAAAGATGTAATGATCTATTTAAAACATATTCAGTTCATAAAAATTTAAAATAGCACTCCATCCTATAAACAAACGAGGATAGTAAGCATTTGATAAATATTTGCCATTTGATTTTTTAATTTAAATTCATCTACCTCTTGATGATAAATAATCTAGCTATTATTATGAAATTCAGTCATTAGATACTGCCTAATAAATGACAGTAATTTATATAAACATTTTCCCATTGCCTATAACAGACCTGGCCTTTTCCAACCCTCATTATGAGATGTGGTAGTTTGGTCATTAATACCGTCCTAGGTTTTTTTTGTTTGTTTGTTTTGGTTTGGTTTTTTTTGAGACTGAGTCTCATTTTGTCGCCCTCAGTAGAGGGCTGTGGCAACACAGCTCACAGCAACCTCCAACTCTTGGGCTTCAGTGATTCTATTGCCTCAGCCTCCCAAGTAGCTGGGACTATAGGTACCCGCCACAACGCCCGGCTACTTTTTGGTTGTAGTTGTCATTGTTTGGCAGTCCCGGTTTGGGTTCGAACCGCCAGCTCTGGTGTGTGTGGCTGGGCCCCTAGATGCTGAGCTACAAGCGCCAAGCCAATACTGTCCTACTTTTGTGAAAATGGTGTTCTTTCTCTCTTTCTTTCTCCTCTCCCTTCCTCCTCCTCCTGCCCCTTCCGCTCTTTTCAGAGTGTCTCTTTTGCCCAGGGGATCATAGTTTACTGTAACCTCTAATTACTGAGCTCAACCCATCCTCCTATATCACCTTCTGTAGTAGCTATGCCAACATGTGGGCACCACCATGCCTGGGTAATTTTTCATTTTACTTTTTGTAGAGATGGGCAAGGTTCCGACCATGTTGCCCAAGTTGCTTCTGAACTCCTGGCCTCAAGGAATCCTCCAATGTCAGCTTCTCAAAGTGCTGGGAAAACAGGAGTGAGCCACGGTGCCTGGCCAAAATGTTATTTAAAATAACATCCTCTTCTGATTATAAAATATGATAAACTTTCAGAAAATATAAAAAAACAAAAATCACCCCTATTCCTGGCAGCCAGAGATAACCATTGTTGATATTTTGATATATTCCCTTCCAGTATTTTCCTATGCATATATTTATCTATACATACAGATCATGTTTTGCTTTGTCTCCTGTTTTGTTTTTTTTTTTAACTTAACTATAGGATAAGCAAATCTATAGTTCTTGAAAACATGTTGAAAGCTGAAAACAGCTGCACGGTTTTCCATTATATGAGGCCACTATAAATCCTTTACTGTCCCTGTTGGAAACTCAGTTCCCAGTTTTTAATCTTTTATAAATATTGCTGCAATGACTATCTTTTTACACAAATTCCTCTAGTATAACTTTAAAAAAGCAAAACAGGTAGGCTAGAAACATGCAATACTTGCTTCATGAAGTGTTAATAGGTGTTTTTTATATAAAGTGTCATGTCGCATCCTAGATTGCCTTCTGAGAACCACTCTTAAAATGTAAAAGTCAAGGCTAAGTAATCTCAGCCTTACATTTGGGCACAAATTGATAAATTAAAATACCAAGATGCTTGCCTGGGTAATGATAAAGCCGAGCGGCTCTCAGAAAACACTTCATCAGGTCTAACCTTAGCTCCTCTAGGCCAGGAGCTGGTGCCTCCACTTAGGTGAAATGGGAATCATTTGACTTTTGAAACCGGGTTTCCTCTGTGCCCTTCGTGTCCCTGGCACCCTGAGAGGACGGTCACTGTCCAGCGCGGGGCCTCTGCTCCCAGGCCCCAGCGTGGACCCGGTCCGTTGTCTCTCTCCTCACCTTACAGCCCTGCAGCACCGCGTCGCAGTACAGCGCCACCTTCTCGTCCCGCCACATCCCCCTCATGGGGGACACGCAGACCGGGGGCAGGGGCTGCGCCTCGTCCTCCTCCTCCTCGGGCACGGCGAGGAGCGGCTCCTCCTCCTGCTCAGCCGCCTCCCCCGGGCCCTCGGCCTGAGACCCCGGCTGGAGCTGCAGCCGCCGCCGCGTCGCCTCCCGGGCCGCCTTCCCCTTCACCGGGCGAGGGGAGGCCACCACCGAGCGCACCCCAGACGCGGTGCTCTTCAGGGTGGCGGTCGCCGCCGTGTCCCCGGGGGACGCGGAGACCACCTTCTGGCCTGCCCTGCCGGGGCTGACGGCTCGGACGGAGGTCGCAGCTGCGGTGGCCCTGGCCCCCGACGCCATCTCCGCGCCCTGACAGCCAGCCGCGGCCGTTAGCCACTTTTCCCGCGCTGCGCATGCAGGGCCCGCAACGAGCGCGGCGGCTCGAGGGGGTCCCGCCGGCGGGGTGTCGGGCGGGTGGGGACGTGGGCGGGGGTCAGAGCGGCGAGGGAGCCGGCGGGGCGCCCGGGCCGAGGACGGGCCAGCCCAGCCGCGGGGCCCCTGCTCTAACCCAGCGCTGCCTCCTTAGAACCATCCAGCCACCGAAGTCCCCAAGGAGGGACTTCCTTAGGGGCGTAGAGGTTGCGGGGCGATTGCGAATCACCCTCCAGGTCGTCAGGACCCAACACACGCTCCAAATAGCCCTCCACACGCGCGTGTTTGCACAAACAAACGCTGAAAGAAAATTGATTTTCATACTGGTGGGTGATAATAACTGGAAGCCTCTGGGGGTTACTGCAGGAAACCCTAAGGACAAAGCCAGCGGCCTGCATGTCCCCCCTGCCTATTTACACGCTTCCCTAAGATTTCCTTTCAAACAGGACGCTCACTTTTGCCCTGATGTGGTAATACCAAGGCCACTTTAATCTGTTTTCTTGTCTCAAAATTCTTACATAAAAGACTGGGTTATGTAACTGTTAAACTGGATGCAAACTCCCCGCTGGGAGTAATGAGGCCAAGCAATGAACGTTTTCACAGCAGAAGTCTGCTCGGGATAAGGCATTTTGGAGTCGAACAGACGCCACTCACTTCTGGTATTTTGCTGTGAAACCCTGCACCGCGCTGACAGCTCCCAGTGAGAACCGCATGGGAAAACACCTGCCTGCCTTCACACTCATCTGGAAGGACACTGTGTGAAATTCTGAGTTTATTTGGAGGAAAATATTAGTATTGATGTCATGTTACTGCGGTTCAGGGAATAATTACAGCATGCATCATGTTTTGGCTCTCTTCTTAGTTCATTCCTTTTGTCAAGGGTTCTGGACTTGGCTCGGCGCCTGTGGCTCAGGCGGCTAGGGAGCCAGCCACATGCACCTGAGCTGACGGGTTCGAATCCAGCCTGGGCCCGCCAAACAACAATGATGGCTGCAACCAAAAAAAATAGACGGGCGTTGTGGCGGGCGCCTGTAGTCCCAGCTACTGGGAGGCAGAGGCAGGAGAATCGTTTGAGCCCAGCAGTTGGAGGTTGCTGTGAGCTGTGATGCCACAGCTCTCTACCCAGGGCGACAGCTTGAGGCTCTGTCTCAAAAAAAAAAAGAGTTCTGGACTTTGTTGAAAACCATACCTCACTATACAGATTACACTCACCTAAACTAAAAACTATTGCTATAGTGTTTCTTCACAAATGTTCGTTTTTAATAAATTATGGGGTTTGTTTGTTTGTTTGTTGTAGAGACAGAGTCTCACTTTATCGCCCTAGGTAGAGTTCCCTGGTGCCACACAGCTCACAGCAACCTCCAACTCCTGGACTTAGGCGATTCTCTTGCCTCAGCCTCCCGAGTACCTGGGACTATAGGCACCCGCCACAATGCCCGGCTTTTTTTCTGTTTTGGAGTTCGGCTGAGGTTTGAACCTGCCACCTTCGGTATATGGGGCCGGCGCCCTACTCGATGAGCCACAGGCGCCACCCTAGACACACATATTTTTAAGTATATTTTCTGGAGGAAAGGAACCTTTCTTCCCAGAGGAAGTTATATTTAAGCTGAGTCTTTTAAAAAATAACTTTGATTGCTTTGTATTCATTTTGAAAGCAGTGCCCACACTCTGAGCTGATTTGGGTGATACAGAAAAGCCTAAGAAAGAAAAAAACCTAAATCATCTGTAATTACAATGCTCAGCAACAACTACTGTTAGATTTTGGTATATTTTCTTTCAATATTCTTTCTTTCTTTCTTTTTTTGTAGAGACAGAGTCTCACTTTATCGCCCTGTGTAGAGTGCCCTGGTGCCACACAGCTCACAGCAACCTCCAACTCCTGGGCCTAGGCGATTCTCTTGCCTCAGTCCCCTGAGTAGCTGGGACTACAGGCGCCCGCCACAACACCCGGATATTTTTTTGTTTTGCAGTTTGCCCAAGGCCGGGTTTGAACCCCACTTTCAGTATATGGGGCCAGCACCCTACTCGCTGAGCCACAGGCAACGGCTGTGCCCAGCTATTTTTTAGAGACAGGATCTCGCTTTTGTTCAGGCTGGTTTCAAACTCCTGAGCTCAGGGAGTCCACCTACCTTGGCCTCTTAAGTGCTGGGATTATAGGTATGAGCCACTGCACTGGGCAAAGCGTAGCTGTTTTTAGAGATGGGGTCTCGCTCTTGCTCAGACTGGTCTGGAACTCCTGAGTTCAAGCAATCTACCCGCCCCTGCCTCCCAGAGTATCTTTCTTTTACTTGTGGACAAAGAATCCCTAATTCAACAGTTTTTTTTTGTTGTTGTTTGTTTGTTTTTATACAGAGCCTCAAGCTGTCACCCTGGATAGAGAGCATAGCAACCTCCAACTCCTGGGCTCAAGCGAATCTCCTGCCTCTGCCTCCCAAGTAGCTGGGAGTACAGGCGCCCGCCACAACGCCCGGCCATTTTTTGGTTGCAGCAGTCATTGTTGTTTGGCGGGCCTGGGCTGGATTCGAACCCGCCAGCTCAGGTGTACGTGGCTGGCGCCTTAACCCGTTGAACCACAGGCGCGGAGCCAATTCAACAGTTTTTAAAACTTCCTTTTTCTTACTCTACCTTTTC